>DWPQ01001260.1:0-12749 GCA_018251795.1 Perichares adela | reverse complement strand
TGTTTGTTCGTAGAAATAATTTTGTTTTGACATTTCAACTTATTTCCTACAAATCATTATCCTGATCTAGCCGTGGGTTTTCCAGGCAGGACAAATTCTTCTGGGTCCACTAGTATGTTATAATAATACTAGCGGACCTGACAGACGTCGTGCTCGTTGGAAAGGCAGACATTTATTATAACTACATCAGGGTCCACACATATATTTAAAAACTAGCTGATCCCGCAGACGTTGTTTTTGCCATATAAAATAGCCTATGTTCTTTCTCAGGTTCTCTATGCTAAATTTAATTAAAATCGCAGTTTCGGTAATTCGGTACAAATAAACAATTTAATCTATCCTCTTTGAATCTCATTGAATCCCAAAAATAACTAACGTACCCAAAAGGGCTTTTACAGTACAACGAAACAGTTAAATATCTTTGTGGAGACATTTTAACGCCTTTTACAGGAAATATTTTTTGGAAAAAATGTGCTTTATACTTGAGAAGAAGAAACGACGCAAGACCCTCATCAGCACAACTTTTAAATCTATCAATTACAAAGTTTTTAACCTGAGCGGAAATGGTCGCCGCGCTTCAATTTCCAGGCGTTTTAATTATATTCCAAAAGTATATAAAGACGACATTTTTTTACAACTTTCATATACAGTATAGGTACTAATTGTGCCCGTGGTCTGGCCCGCGTGGAAATCAATGCATCGCAAAGTTTTTCCCGCGTAAATCCGAATAACGGAGGATTTCTAATATAAAAAGTAGCCTATAATACTCCTTATTACATCAACTATTTTCCAGTGAAAGTCCCGTAAAAATTGGTCCAGCCGTTCCAGAGATTACTCGGAACAAACAGATAGACAGACACAGAATAAATTTAAAAACTGTTATTTTGGTATATGTACCGTGTATACATACATAATTATGCATTTAGTAAAAAGCGGTTATTTTAATATTACAAACAGACACTCCAATTTTATTTAGTTGTATTTATATCATTAGTATAGATTCGCTTGTTGGTTATAGTTTTCTATGGACCTACGATAATACATCGAGTAGATACAGATAAAGAAAATATTCATTATCATCGCAACTCTGCACAGTCATCCATGTAACGATAGATAATGTTCATATATTATAGTTTCATATATATGTAACGTATATGAAACTATAATATATGAACATTATCTATCGAGGATATGAACAGGAACTAACTTTTGGTATCTTAAGTCGAGTTATTGGAAAACTTTGTAGCTGACGTCAGACAAAACCACTCTAACTAGCACGCCACGACCTGAAGCACGTAACTTACACTTTAATTTTAACAATAGTTGACGGCAATTCATAATACCTAACATGATTACTAGGGAAATTAAATTTAGGCTAATAGGCCTATACTATAACCAACGAACCCACAGGGGGTGCCCTTAAGACGCTCGCAGCCCCTATTTTTCGAAGAGGGTTCACTACCTCTTTGCTAGTTTAAGTTCTCTCTCTAAACACTCCAAGCTCGCCTCTCTGTCCGCGTGAAGCTGCAAAGGCCGCTAGGGCCAACTGCAAAATGTCCATCATAAACAAACAAATATCTTTAATCCAATTGATGCTTACAAGGTGGCAGAATGTGCTATTTCAGTGTTTAATAGAGGCTAACTTGAAGCCTTAATAAACTCAGCTAATGACATAGATGTAAAATTAATTTTATATATATGGCTAATCAACCTCAATTTTGAATTAATCTGAACTTTGAGTTCATAAATTCTTATCCGAGACTACAATTTAATTTATTAACAATATTTGAATGGGTCGAACACATACTTTAATATTGACACCTGTAATATGTTAGGTACACAAAATATTAAGTTTTAATATGGCACAACAATACGTCTACCCGATTGATTTAACTGGCAGTTAGTTATTTCGCACGAAAACAGTATTTAGGGAGTGATTCTATGCAGATCCTATTCCAGTTTTGTTTTGACATCACACACACTACTTCCGTACGTTTCACAAACAACTGTTGCCCTGGGTAAAAAAAAAACATTCATGTTATAATTTTAAACGATCAAATACAAGTACTACACAAAACTAGGCAGAAGCTCATCAAAAAAGTTGGTGCTAACCAGTTAAAACCGGATAAAACTTAACCGAATATCCAATAACATTTATTCCCGAGAGCAGTCGTAGTTCAACAATGAAACCGTCTCGTATTTTGTACTTTGTAGCGAACAATCTGGGTCGGACGTGAGATTTGCAATAACTTCTAGATGCTTACGTTCTGAGGTAACACTGGCAGCACTAACTTCACCAAACTACTTTGCGGAAAGTCCACGCTAAAAGGCGAGTTACTGCGCTTAGTACGCAAAAGTAAACTTTCAATTTTTAAATTATATTATTATTTATTTACTTTTTTTGCGACGTTTGTTATATCACTGTATTTTGTTTGTTTTTCTTCTTTTTGTGTATTTATTTTTCGTTAGTTAGTTAGTTAGTTCGTTGTTGCAGTAATGTGTTTAATGGCAAAATAAGTGTTTCTTTCTTGACAATTATGGGTTGTGTAGACTTAGTTAGGTATTCATCCTAATATTATGTTTTACGAACTGACTAAACTAATATTGACTCCCTCGCAAACGAAGTCGCGGGCAGAGCGTGTTGTATTCTTTGTATGTTTCACAATAATTTATTATGTATTCAATGTTATATTTCACATGTAATGTTAGTTGTATTTCGCGTTTTAATTCATGTTTTCGCATTTGGGACGTATTGCAAACTAACACACTGCGATTTGATACGGTGTGTCAAGAGGTTTAAAAAATAATAATACTTATATGCTTGTACTACATATATTATGATTATATTGAACTATAAATATATATAAAATAAAATATTTATTATACTTAGTTTCCCGATGTTCTTATAATGTTATTTATTTATTGCTCATAAATTACAATTCACAGCTTGTTAGTATAGCTATACATTGAGTCACCAAGTCGCTCCTTCAGAAATGTTGTACGTAGTTGGTTAAACCGGCTTCCGCTCGCCTGTCATCAATCGAACCCAAACAATACCTGATAAAAGCAGCCGTATCAAAGCTTTGGCCAGGCTACGCTCCATGTTATAAGCTCTAGCAATTAATCGGTGAAAATTATTAGGGTAGTAGTATTTATTTATTTGTTTATTGTCATCTCATAAATGAGCGAACAAAAGGGCAAACTTAATGCTTAATGGCATTCTCAATCATTCAACCCTGGTTTGGTATAAAATATGTGTGGCAGGTGTAAAACATAGAAAATAGAAATTGTCTATTTAAAATACATAATAAATTCACCCTTAGTAAATAAAACTAAAACAATATAATAGTAGTAGTCGGCCAACTGAAAGGGTATCTTTGAAAATTTCCACAAACAAAGGTTATTAGTAGATGAATATTGGCTTACTACAAAAAAAAGGTAAAATTTAATCTTGTGGACTCTACTCTTACATAATAATACAGCTTTATTTAATTATTTAAACGAACAACACAAGAGCGTACCTACTAGTACATCGAGTATGCGTGTGGGTGTGTCAAATGTTTGGCAGTGTGCGTAATGTTTATTTTGAGTAATTTCAAAATTTCTACCACATACATACAAAAAAACTGAGTGCATACATACAAATTTTAACTGTGCCAAATCTGGATCTCATCCGTCCACCCAATATTCGTAAAAAGGGCTCTAAAATGTTGCTTTACGGAATTATAACATAACAAGCTGACTCCCCTATAAGTGTAGCGACGATCGGTTACTCGAACGCCTGTTGTTCCTCACATAGCAAGTCACTTATCTTTGTACCTAATCGTTTAGCTATGTATATTATTTATAACTATTACCAGTTTTCCCGTAGGAATGAAGTATTTTTCCGCGGTAAAAATTGTCCTATGTTCATAAGGGATAATGTCGGCTTCTAATGATAAAATCATTTTTAAATCGGTTCTGTAGTTTCGGAGGCTATTCAATACAAAGAAACAAACAAACAATCTTTGTTTCTTTATAATATTTGTATATAGGAAGTATACATAATTATTTCCGCTAACGCTTGTAGCTTGCCCTCGATATCTTTGAACACGATTGTCATGCCGACAGTCGCTTCGGCCGTCATTTCGCATTTTTGCGAATGTCATCGTTACTGGCGGCGTATGAAAAGGGGTGATATTGAACAAATAAGTCTCCGTACCTTAATGTTTGCACAAACAAGGGTCGCCAGGCTGTGTACTTTGTTGAGAGCCACTTCTATACTGGACATGGCTCACGGTATACGGATATAAACGTGACATTGTTATGTTAATTTTCGGGAGATTGTTTGTTTATTCATGTTGTATATTGTAAATTATTGTTATTAACAATAGTATGTTCTTTGTTTCAGGTAAGATGCTGTTGATATATAAGAAGGAAAAAACATTGTCTTACATCTTTGAGAAGGTTACTATGACAAGCTTTTAAAGTCGTTTTAAACGTGTTATATCTTTCAATATCAGTGGTGTCTGAATGGTCGCAATTGAACCGTTAGTATAAAATGAATTAATAAAGAACTTTTGATATGACACAAAAGTCGCTTAAAGCTTGATTAAATACTTATTCAATACTTACGTAACTTTAAAAAATTCCTGCCGTGCAATAGATATTAGTTTATTACTTCTTTTAGAAAATGTATGTTTATAGAATTTTATTTAATGGACTTATAATATTACTAGCTTTCATACTCTATTTTAACCTCTTACAACTCTTTTTTTTCGAAAACATAGCCTATATTCTTTTTCAGGCTCTAGACTATCTCTATACCAAATTTCATTTAAATCGGTTCAGTAGTTTCTGAGCCTATTCAATACAAAGAAACAAACAAACAAATCATTCCTCTTTATAAGATTAGTATAGATATATCGTCTGATATTTAAGATTTCTACTCACCTTTTCCACATCAAGTTAAATCTCATATTCTTAGGCAAATGCGTATTAACGCGTACAACTTCAAGTATTAATACTTGGTTAGTACGCCTATTATAGGATACTGATAAACGCTGTTGTTTGAATTAACTCATACAAGGAATTTATGTATTAAAAAAAACACTTACTTAAATTCTTGATTATAACTCAATGATGTCTTCGGTCGCATATTACATTAAATATTATAGAAATTTATTGTACATTTTTATGACTTGTAGAAATTATTTTCATCTAGATAATTAAAACAAAAGCATAATTCATATTAATCTTTGATATAATCTACATACCTATTTAAAACAGAGTACTAAAATATACAAAAGGTTATGTTATTGACCCTGTATGTTTCGTTACCGCTGATACAATCTTATGTCAATAAACATTAAATCACAAATCTCATAAAGTATGCATGTCAGCAGTAATGCTAATCTTTGGTTAAACTAAACACGCCACAAGTATAAAGAACGGTTAAGGCCGAATCCTCTCTACTGTATAGTGTTCCGTAATTTGGCCCCAAAAGAGATCCAATTAAAAAAATACTTATGAAAAACCACTTACGTTACGTGTCACAGTGTTAGTTGCCAAACTCCTCCGAAACGGCTTGACCGATTTTTATGAAATTTTGTACGTACATTCGATAGGTCTGAGAATAGGTTGCAAACTATTTTTCATACCCCTAAGTGATAAGGGTGGCCCACACCCAACATATTTTATTCTATGGTAATTTTTTTTTTTTTTATGATATGACACCAAAAATATATACAAATCACAATTTTCATCTTTCTATCACTAGCTACTTTTTACACCAACCCTTAAACGGCGAAACAACGTTGGCGGGGTCAGCTGGTATTTTAAATATTTTTTTCATAAATCTTCTCTTTTTGATAACGAACACTTAAAAGAAAGATTTAGCCAATTTGGTGCAAACGTATGGAAGTTTTCTTTTCACTTTATTTATATTATAATTTGTAGGTATAAAAAAGGCCGCTAGAGCCAACAGCAAAACGTCCATCAGAAACAAACAATATAATAAGAGTTCTGTATTGCCCAGCTGAACCCAAAGAGTGAGGTCCGCGCAAAACCGGGTGCAGTCATCAGTGGATTACATTTTGTATCTGTATACGAGCCATAAACGTGTCGAAACAAACCGGTCGTTTTTGGACGCGTCCGCTCGACCGGTCCAAGTTGATGGTCACTTCAAACATAACTCTGGGGATTATTATGTAATTAATATGGATAAACGAGTCACGCGATGTATATGTGCCATATCTATCTATATATATAAAATTCTCGTGTCACAGAGTTAGTTGCCAAACTCCTCCGAAACGGCGTGACCGATTTTTATGAAATTTTGTATGTATATTCAGTAGGTCTGAGAAAAGGTTGTAAACTAATTTTCATACCCCCAAGTTAAAAGGGGCACCCACGGCCAAATATATATTTTTTTATTTGATGGACCAAAAAATACATACACCCCCAATTTTCACCTTTCTATCACCGGCCCCTATTTTTTTACACCAATTTTTATATGGCGGCACTCTTGCTGCAAGACCAAGACTGATTTCGGGCAACACTAATTTACATATATCATTGTTCTGTAAATCAACATAATGAATCAATATCTGATTCTGGCAAATTATCTGGTATTTATCACAAAACTATAAAATTAATAAGTACGGCAACGTATTTAATAAATTTTACACTGTCTTACAAATTACAGTGGAAGTTATAATTGGTATTGATACGAAAACAACTTACTTATCTATTAGATTATATATACTTATTATAATAATTAATTGTCCCACTACTGGGCTCGGATCTCCCTTCATAATATGATAGTACCACGGTTTTCTTCATTATGTTTTCCTTCAGCAAAGGAACTGTCAAATAAAATACGCACATAATTTTGCAAAAAAAATAGATTTCAATGCAGGGCCTCCATTGCAAGAGACCAATGCTTAAGCCACTATCACTCTTCACTAATACGCACTGTAACAACATGGTGGACTGAGTTCCAGACCCCCACAAATATGAAAGCATTTTTTTGTAGGACCAGCCGTGATTTACTATTAATTGAAGTCAAGTATCGTATCATGGGCCATATCACATCCAATAACCGGCATGGACCAATGGCCCATCCACCTTCAAGCAAGACGTGTCATAATCAAATACATACATGAAAATTTCATAATACATACCTAAATCACATATTAATTATAAAATACAGTATTTAGCAAATTATTAATTATGTTTAAAATAGCTTACTCAGTTGACGTGTTGAGATAATGCTCTCTGACAAAAAGAATTTACGAAGTGCTTTTCTAATTTACACGGACTGGGCATTCCAAAATAGTACAGCAAGAACTAAAGGAATTGTGAAAGAAGGCTGAATCATGAGGCGGAATTTTAGCTCTACATTTCTATTTTAATTAATGTTTAGCTGTAAGAGAATGTAAAAAACATTAAGTTTTCTTTAGTAAGTTAATATTTTAGATATGGACAATAAAGATTACATAAATAAATGTAGGTATATTTGTAGAAAAAAGCTAGTAGTTTAAGAGTTGTTGAAAATAATCGTATGTAGCATAATAATAATAATAATGTTTTTTTATATTTTTCAGGTACTTGCCCTTGCATTGGGAGCTGTGTCAGCTGACATCGGCCTCGGCTACCATTACAAAGTACCGGAGACATCATACGGAGTGCCTTCTTACCAAACCGGAAGCAGCAGCTACAACACCGGCTTCTCCGGGAGCGGTACCAGCGGCGCAGGCATTGCCAGCACTGGTACTGGATTCAGTAGTAGCTCTCAAGTTCCCAACTATTCAACAGGGAGCTCCAACAGCGGTTATGGAAACACCAACGCCGCATATGCTACTTCTGGGACAGGGACTGGTTTCAACTACAACACCCAAGGAAATACCGCTGGATCCAACTTAAATTACAATACCCAAGGTTCGGGTACGGGCTATAACTTCAACGGGCTCAGTACTGGATCTGCGAATCAAGGTGTTTACCAGGGGTCTATCGGACAGAATACGCAATCGACTTTTGATGGATATTACCAGCCTGGAGGTGCCACAATCGTTAGCAGTTCGCCTAGCCAGTCAAGTGGGTCCGGGTACTATAACCAGTACCAAACTTCCAATGAGTACCAATCTTCGGCTGTTAACAAATACCAAGAATACTACAATCAAATAGTACAACAGCCGCCGCAAATTTTTAAACATTTCTACGTTCACGCCGCACCCGAAGAACCCGAGATCGTAAAACCTCGCCAGCCTCTGGTTCTACCGCCACCACAGAAGCACTACAAAATTATCTTTATCAAGGCTCCGGTGCAACAGGCTCCCGCACCTCAACTCATTCCAATTCCACAACAAAACGAGGAGAAAACTATTGTATACGTTCTCGTCAAAAAACCCGAGGATGCTCAAGACATTGTTTTACCTAAAATCGAGCAAAAACCCCCAACGAAGCCCGAAGTATTTTTCATCAAGTACAACAATAAGCAGGACTCACATTCGGTGATCAGCAACATTGTTAACGACTACGACAAAAGTGGCGCCTCGTCTTCAATTTCCGGTCTGGGAACCGGCTACTCGGTAGGAGTTAAAGACTCGGGAGCTTCAGGTGCAAGCGCTTCGAGCGGAGTGCTCGGCAGTAGTTCGAGTGGATTTGGTTCCGGGTCCAGTGGAGTGATCGGCAGTAGTTCGAGTGGATTTGGTTCCGGGGTCAGTGGAGCGATCGGCAGTACTTCTAGTGGATTTGGTTCCGGGGCCAGTGGAGTAATTGGAAGTACTTCCGGTGGATTTGGATCCGGGGCAAGTGGAATTGATATCTCCGAAGGATCGTACACTGCTTCTTCGACGTCATCTGAAAACGCTTACGGAGGAGCGGCATCCGAAGCCGAGAACCAAGGTTTTGGTTCCATCGCAACTCAGTACCCATCTGCAGGCTCTACAGTTACGACGTCTTCTATTATCGACAAGAATTCATTTAACGCTGGTCTGGAAAGCATTTTTGGCACGCCAGGATCTGCCGATTCTACTAGCACAGGCAGCTCCGAAACGGGTTTTGAAGCAAACGCCATCTCCACTAGTCAAGGTGTACCTCACGAATCTTACGGAGTGCCTAAGTTTAAGGAATACTAGACTTTCTTTAATACTGTAATATATCTTGTTCAACGACTTTTTACTTTAAGTATGGATAAATTAATATTGAAAAAAATAATGCTTCATTTTTCTATTTTAACTTATTGTTTACGTATATATGTTTACTACTTAAAATGAAGTTATGCCTACTTAATTGAGGCTGCTATAATTAATCCACTGATACCTATTTCTCTAACCAAGCACACATTAAAAATTACTCTTTATTTGATCTATTGCATATGATATTGGCGTAGTGAACAAGATAAAGGATAAGTAAAGCAAACAGAAGAATGGGCTTGCGAGCAAATCCGCCTTAAAAGGGAATTTTCAAAAGTATTACTTGAATTAAAGTTTCAAGCCAGGCAACGTACTATTAGTTCCATATATCATGAATAAACCTTCAATATTTAATCTTCTGCAAAAAAGACCATGCTAAAATTGAGTATGTATTTTGCTTTACATTTTTCATTGTAGAGAAGCATCCTTTGACTCGCTGTTCATATGTGACTGCATCAAGTTTATTAAAAGCCGCAGAATTTGTACCGACGTAACTTCAATTTCCGAGTGAAATATAACGCGAGAACCCGCTCAAAGAAAAATCTGAATGTTTTAAGGTTTCATCATCTTATTCCTAGATTACGTCTGTGACCATTTTATTTAGAGGCGTAATATTCCGTGCTTGGTATGACTAAGGATTATTGTAAGGAAATGTATTTAAAAGATCATAGTACATTTTAAGCTTTATTAAAGAAATGGACAGTCTTTGTACATACAATATTTGCTTTCCTTCCTATTTCTTAAAGTCAGCGGCCTTCAGTCAACGAAATTGCTCGCTTAGCTTCCTCGCAGACGTTCATATTTGTCCGGAAATTTGATTCGGTAATGTTCTGTCTACTTTGGTTCAATAGCAAGCATGGAATAAGGCTGTAGTATACCTGTCCTAACTCTGGCCGGTGACGACATAATAACAATAAAAAGCATTTTCACGTTAAGTAAGTAAAAACGAACATGACCTTTTAACGGATAGCAAAACCATAAAAGTGTCAAGAGTGCTTTAAATTATAATATCTACTCTCACAATGGGAGGGATCAAGGTTTACCCCGCTAGCCAAGTGGGGATAGGCAGAACTCAAAATATTATAGAGCACTCTAAGGCATGTAGGTTTCCTCACGATATTTTTATTCACCGAATCAAGTGATAATTAATTTTAAACACATAACTTTGACAAAATATGTGAAGTGCATGTAGGGATCGAACGTAAACACCCCTGTCGAGAGACTAACGTTCAAACCAGACTACATAGTAGCACTTTCTACAAAAATATAGAACACATACATACATACATAGTTTTTATTTAAACGAAGTTTTGACTTATCGCTTGTAGCTTACTTGCTGAGTGTATAGCAACTGGTTGTTTGAAATGTCAAAGTGACATACGATGAAATGAGCCTAGCAAAGTAAACGGAAACTGCATAGACATGGCGGTGTGCCCCGTCCCGTGCCAGCGGAAGGCTAGTCTCGAGATCATTGTTACCTTCTGGGTCGAGATTGCTATCTTACCACTTTAAACTATTTTTAAATATAGCATATTAGCCTGAATCTCCACATAAACGGTATTTAAGGTGATGTAGAATTTTTTAGATAAAAAATATAATGTTTAAATTTCATCATAATCACGTCATAGCTATGTTAAGATCTTTGGAACTTAGACAGCAAGATATGGAATAATTTAGCGATTCATATAGAAAATAAATGTAGATTTACTATTATAATAGTATCAAGCCTCTTGGGTTAGTAGGTCTCACCTATTGGGTACCCAGGATGGAAAACTACACACACCTCTAATTTTTCAATATTTTGTGCAGATTATAATTCGATTATCGTTTGGTTCTGAGTAAGTACACATATTCAGAAAACTGTCATACCTGAAAAGTCTTATTACTTCTCGAAGGTATATGAAGTCAGCTAATCAGCTCTTGGTATTGACCTTAAATCTTCTTATTACGAGACGGACTCGCGCCCATCACAGAAGCAGTTATCGGTTATAACGATTCTCTAGGGTGCAAAGATGAATTGACATCCAAATTACATCCGGAGGTCAATTATAGCGAAGGAAAGGTGGGTTACTTCTCGATAGTAGAGAAGTGACTTAAGATGTTGCTCGCAATAAATGTTGACTGACATTATTGCACAATGTGACATTGACCATTGAACACCGGCATAGCATACCTATCTTCAATTTCAAACCCACTTCAATACAATTACCAAATTGTTTACCATTTGACCTATGATCAATTGCGTCGTAGTTTCTCGTTGGTATACAATATTGCGGGATATGACGCACACCGGTACGTCATAGGTTTATTTAATATGAAACAGTAACGAATTGCGATCGAGTGCCAACATTATTGGCATTTTAATGGGCCGTCCATCCGCATAGCTGGTCGACGTTATCTTGAGTTATGGTCATCGAAATCCCTGAGTGGTTAATTTAGATGGTAATTGGTTGGCCGGGAGGATGTGGCGGAGCATTGTTCGCGAACGGGGAAGGTCTATTTCGGTGTGGTGGCGCGTGATATCTTAATGCGTTCGCTCGCTTACCGTGGAATTTGCTCATGCACTTCTGATGGAGGAATGAGAGGCGCCGGCGCCTTTAGTTAGGGCGTACACACAATCGCAGAGAAAGCTGTAATGATAATTTACTTTGTTATCTGCTGCCAGAGATGTATGAATGAATGTGAATGCTATAAATTGACCGGGCAACAGATAAAATGCACACAAGTTATTGTATCTAGCGTACGGAGAAGCTAAAGAATATTCGGTTTGATCAGAGTGAACGGCTTAATCGATAGTAAAAAAAAATATTACCGATTGATCTAGCTTTTTATGCTTAGATGAGCAAGTATTATCAATGGTAAAATATGGCTTTCCTTTTCCAGCGTGGTGGACGTTGACAAGATGGATTATGGCATAACGATGATGAGTGGTGAATTCAATATTGATGAGTAGTATTCTCAAATATGTATACAGTCAGTCAATCCACAATGGACCGGTGTGTAGGTAAATAATGTTTATTGTAGTCAAACAAGACATTTTGCTTGGATAGGGTTTTCCCCGAGTTTTATCATAGAGACACACATTATGGTCGTCGCCTACCCAATGGCTAGTTATCTGGGAATGCGCGCCATCATCAGTTACTGGCGCCGACAGTTACAGTTCATTTACAAGATGAACACATATCTACAACACACTAGAGTGAAACTATGAATTAGTTGTGTAAGGCTCACTTTAACATAAATCATCGATTTAATTTAACAGGGAAAATGAGTAATACAGTATGAATGCTTACAAGTCTTTCAATTACGTTTTCAACAGAAATTATGTATAGAAATTAAGTATATACGAATAAAAAGATATAAAACGGAAATTAGTTAAGTACGAATGAAAAGATATGATACTCATTAATTAATTATAACTCGAAAACTTGTACAGACCTCAATGTTACTATACTAGTGAACCGCCCTCGCTTCGCTTCGGGACCCGTAGGTATATGCCGCGTAGGTCCCGCTCCCGTAGGAATCTCAGGATAAAAAGTAGCCTATGTATTATTCTGGATCATAAGCTATAAC
>DWPQ01001259.1:0-12751 GCA_018251795.1 Perichares adela | reverse complement strand
CTCGCTAGCCGTCCTCCCCGCCATATCGCACCGACCACGTCACAGTACCTAACTCCCACGCTCGCGCTGCTGCTGATATGAATACACTGGATATTATAATATGGTCATGCGACTAGTAATACCCGTGCGAATAATTAGCACTAAAGTGAACTGTCGGTACAGCTTGCAATTGTCTATAAAATGATATATACGAATTAATTTTGAGGTTTCTTCTATAAAGGGAGACTAACATCTGACAGCTTAATGTATTATTATAATAATATATGATGCAACGCCACTGTGCGTCATCGAAGAATACATTTCTGTATTTGTTTGATCACTATTCCTAGTACAGTATTAGGTCTATTACAGCTGGCTAAAGCCAATTCTCTTATCCAGTGTATTTATATTGTAGATATTAGTGCAATCATTTAACAGCTCGTGGGAGCGGTGCAGATCATATTGTCCTCTCGCTCGCGCTAACGATCCGTACGTTAACCTGACGGTACATCACGTTGTATATATTTTTTTCTGTATGTTCAAATGTTTTTTTTTCTAAAGCCTTATTTCGTCCATTAATCCTTAATGTCTTTAATTAAAGTTCGGCTCCGAGGAACAAAATTTGTGCGGACACACGATATAAAACATAACTTTTGAGATAGGAATATTGCGATCAAAGACCATTTGCTGTATTGGCCTATCAAGTGTTTCCAATCTACACAAATAAAGACAAAACAATGTTCGTTACATATGAACTATTAAACTCTGCGAGTACTAAGCGTGGTACTCAATAATTCAATTAACAGAGTTACGTAACAATACTACTATTTAGAATGACTCAGTTGTTTCTGTCGTCTGTTGAAGCTTTACGCGTCCGTGTTGTTATTCGACACTCGTCTCGTTAACGCCGCCCTTCCCCCCATAAAACAGTCCAACGCCGTTAGTAACATTACTTACCACTAATATTGTATCAGGATCAGGAGTATTAGGACTCACTGGGATACAGCACATATAAACGTGCAGCCATATTTATGGGTAGTCGGTAGGAGAAGCATATTAAACTATTAATTTCTATTTAATAATATACTTCACTTACTATCTTCCTAGAATTAACCGTGAAAAGTTTGGAAGAGTCATTATTAAAAGTTTTTATCCATTTCGATAGCTTGTCGATTTGGAGGATGCTCGTAAGCTCTGGAACGGCAGCTACTTTGTACGGTTAACGGCAGACATAATAATATGTTGGCTATTGTACGCCGCATTTAACAACGTTAAATACTTTTAATTAATAACTAGGTATAGTTTCTGGTGTCATGTTTTTGATAGGTTTGCTAATGTACACAAATTGTATTTAATTGTAGTTTAAAATAAATATTATATTGAACCAAACGTTATGGCAAGGTGAAATGACGTCACATTATAATAGGGAAACAATAATGTCGTGTAAATGTGGCTCCTTGTATATAGAGCCTGTCGACTTGTTCCGACAGATCTGAGTAGTGGAACGAACTGAAACTAATATGATCTGCGGTCGAAGGGTGTTACGATTGTATGTATATTGAAGGTATTGACGTATGTCTGTACCGTTGCAGCATACGCGACGCAATGGGAGGAGCTCCTGAACGAGCAGCTCGCGGTGTTGGCGCAGTCGCGCGACCTGGTCGCAGAGTTCCGCAACAAGATGACGCAGGAGGAGCACCTCTCGCGGCGCATGCACCCCGCGTTGCCCGCCGCGCACCGCCACCACTAGCTGCTGGCCCACGCTGGCCCCCGCCGGCCGCGGTCGTTGCGTTTACGCCGCGCGTGCGACTAATCGATGTGTTTGAGGTACGACTTGGGCGTGACGGGGTGTTACCGGTTGAAGGTCGGTATGAGGACAGATCGAGTTTAATTTGTTTCGAATCGATCCCTAATTCCGTAGGAGCCCCGTTGCTGGACAGCGGACGTACAGATACCTTCGCCTAACATGTGTATTGAAAATTTACATCACGACCGTGTTTTAAATGTGAACGATTAACGATGCGCGGTTCACGTAGTACTGCGCGAGTCATGTTAGATGTGTACAATTGAAATGGACGCATGTCTGCATCTAATTATTATTTAACATTACAGCAGTACTGTGGTTCTAGTTGCCGTACTCCGCGTTAAAAGCGATCACAAATACGTTTTATCTGTTTACAATTTGATTATGCGTAACAGGTGATGCCCCGTCATGTGAAGGCTCGTGCGGGTACAGTTTATATTGTAGTTGCACAAAACACATCGATTATTCCGACTAATTAGAATACTTTAAGTCTGTCAAAATGGTGCGCGCCAATTTGGATTCTAGTGTGTTAGGTATTGAGGCCACTATCGCGCGGCACTGACAGGAGACGTAACGTAACATTACGCGCTTACAAACTGAACGATGAGATGACGGAAGGACGAAAGTCACGGCTTGGAACGGTAAACAGTATTCAAATTTCGAATTAATTCGTTGTGAAGTATGTAGCTGGCCACCTTTGGTTTCCGCTTCCGTTGAAAATGGAGTTGTGACACTTTTTTTTTGTTATTGAAGTCATATTTTCGGTATTCGAAGTTTAAGCTTAGGATAAATTATTAATATCGATGTGAAGATTGCCGTCTCGTGTGAATGAATAGACTGTTTTATTGTAGCGAGTGTTTAAAGCACAAACAAACAAACCCGAGTGACTATGCAGCGGAAGACGGCTCGTGCATAATGAGCCAGATCAGGAATATGAAATGTTTATACTGACAGCTGACATGTGTCATTAGAGTCGCTTGTCTATGCATCTGTCAAAGTCACATGTTTGATTGTCATTGTAAATATTTTCTTCTATCCTCTACAAATACCGAAGGTATTAAAATCATGCAGCCAGACATAGTCCGCTGTGTACTCTCATACTATTTACAGAATTTTGTTTTCTGGTCAGGTTACGTATGTTTGACTAATATCAAACGAGTCCGTCATCGCGGACTGCCGGTGAAACATGACTTGTAGATAACGATTAACTGAACGATTTAGCGAGTCGAATAAGATTAAAATCGTTCGCAATACTGCCGACCTACGTAGTTAACCCATACCCGATAACGTCCGATCTTTGTCGATTAGAAGACTTACGAAGCCGAATAGAAATCGATGCTTCATGTTAAACAACAGAAGTCGATTTCCAATCGGTTCCTATATCGAAGTTCTACATTGCCATAATTATATTGTGACAGTTGAAATTCCATTTACAATAAAATTAATGTTTTATAAAAGCTAGCCTTGTATTATTTTAATCGAATGTAAGGAACTTTGGATGCTCTCAGGTGCGAATTATTTAAATTGTCTACATTTACGTTCACTAGGATTCGTTTCACTAATGTTAAGCCATTGTAACTTCTCGATGCATTTAACCTTGCTGAAGGCCTAAATTTAAATTTGTAGATACGTGTCGTCATTGTAAATGATTATGCATTAAAGTTATTTAATATCATCCTACGTCGGTCGAGTACAAAGCCACGGGAGAAAGGTGACGAGTGTGTTCCGATCCCCGCTTCGTAAATCCCGTTTTAGTTCCAAAACATTAGACTACTCTCATCACCGTTAAGAGATTATGAAACTTTGAGCTTACTGAGTATTTTTTAATCCCGTAGAGATTCCGTACTGGGTAGTAGGTAGTGCTAGATACGTTTTCCAATCGAACGGACTGATTTAGTACTTTTTAATATAAAAATACTAAAGCGATACTCTGTTTTTGTTTGCGTCGAGTAACGTGCGAGCGTAGGTACTACTGACGTATGTTGTTGGACTGTAATCGCAGATTTAATTTGACATATCCATGTGACTTAAGCCATTGTTGTGAAGTATAGTGGTAGTGTCGTTGTTGTACTGAGTTGGGGTGACACCACGCGGTACTGCATTGTCATATCATCGTTATGTATAGCGTAGTACTTTGACAATTAGTTTCAGTACGATGATCGTTTGTCCTTCCAATGTAAAGTAACATTACTTCGGTCACTCGTACCACGTTTATGTATTTGACTCCGACACGAATGTATATATTAAGTTCGGGACACGATATATTCTGTCTCTTTTACTCTTAAAAGAATGGAGGAGTAAGGAACCGTCCCAGATGGAAACGTCACGTAAGAACCGGTGAAATAAATTTCTATACGCAGAGTCGGTTCGGCCCGTCGTCGTAACGTATTGTTGTTGTGTGTATCCTAAACATGGCGTTGGACTCAACTCACTAAATAAAAATGGTAAAACATTATGTAGGGTGTAATAAAAAAAAAGTAAAACCACTTAAAAAGACTAATGATTGTAAGTTTTTCAGTCAATACTTATATTTTCGTTTTTCATTATTTTTGTAATGCGACTTATTTATTATGTTGTGATAATAATTATAATAATAGTGTGTCCGTGTGGGGCGCGGCTCCCGGCTCGCGGAGCCGGTCGATAAATTTGCTCGTATTCATGTACGTACCAGCGTTTACAAGGCGATCTGTCCGGTTACGTCGCGCCGTCACCACGTGCGCTTACTAATTGCAAATAATTACATAAAAGTTGGGAAATAAACAGACATATATTTTTATAAATCGCTTTGGACCGATCGCTTTTTAAAACTGGAGGATTGAAAATTGAATACCCCCGTGTTTAATCTGTACTGGTGCTAGGTTACGAATACGCCTCCACCTTCGCCCCCGGGACCGGGACCGGGCCGACGTCCCCGCCGGGCCGAACGCGCGCCGCACGAGGAGCCGACACCAGTTTGTGGTGATTGTTCGGTTTACTGTAGCGTGTAGCGCGCGGTCGACTCGTTGTTATTTATATGTAACGCGGGGCGCGGGTGCGGGGGAGGGGGCGGTACTGTGTTGCTTTCCTATAAAATGTAGATTGTCCTAGGAATGAGTTGTTGTCAGCCGGCGGGCGCCGGACGCTACCGCTGTTGTGTCGGGAACTGTTCATTACAATTTACTTCACTTGTCAAAATAGAGTCAACAAGCGTTATTGGAAACGCTTATGATTTTTTCGTTGCCTAAGTGAGAATTAAAATGTTTTTTTTTTTGGAGTATATTGACAAAATCAATATGTAAACGTTACATAACGATACTCTGACGTTGTTTTTAGAACCGAATAGTTTTTAATAGTATATATAAATCTTTGTTACCCATTATTATTGTTCATATACGATTTTTTAAATTATTGTTAATGTCTTGATTTATTGTGTAAGAAAAACAAAGATCAAACTTTACATTTTTAAGTATCAATATTTTTTTTGAAAGACAAAAACAAGTTGTTTATTTAAATCAATTTTGTCAGTTACAGGCATAGAGACGATTGATTAAAGTAGCGTTCCGTTTTACGTAACCTATTTACTTCACACATAAAAAATGACTTTCGTTGAGAACCGTAGCGGGTAGCGTCCGGCGGCCCCCCTGTAGCTAGGGGGCCCGTAAGGAGGCGGGCCCCACGTGTACTGCGGCTTACAAAGTTTATTAGATAGTGCTTGTTAATCAAATGAAAGATAATTTTAATGTGAATGCTCTGCATCAGAGCGTCCGCCGGCGACCGGCGACCGGCGACCTCTGCGAAATCTCTCTTTATTTCTATTTTTACATTTATATTTTTAACGAGTGTAATACAGAGATTGCATCGAGTTAATCGCCTTTGTATGTATTAATTTGTTTTGTATAGAGATGTCGCGTTAAATGGACAAGTGAGAAGTAGGTGCGGCGGGCGGTCGGACCCGTTGAGATGCTTTATTATAAACATATTTTAACATCGCACATTATAATAAATTAATCGAAATTGATGTGGCGTTTTATTTCATAACCCTCAGCGACAGGATCGACTGTTACAGTTTATTGAAAATATCTCGACATTGGCAGAATTAATTGTCCCAGTGACACTGTAGAAGCAAGCAGCAAAAAGAAATTCGATAAAATTATATTTTGCAAACGGGCTTGCGGGCGGGCTGCTCCCGAGCTCCGATTCATCTGGCGTCAAATATTTTATTTAGGTACCTATGCTGATTGGCCGCACTCATCACTCGTGTCAATATAAAGAAAATGTTTGGACATTTTGTGAATGACCGTTTACTGATAGCTTCATTGGTTCTGAAAGTTTTTGGTCCGTAAATATGGGCGAACCATACAAAATGAGAAGGAACAGGGTGATGTCAAGTAAAAGAAACTTATGTTTTACAAGATATATTCAGACAATTGCAAGAATTTGTACTAGGATCTTTGAAATGCACCATTAGAAATATCTAACATCATTTCAGACCAACAAAAGTCTATGAAACTTAGTGAAGCCTCAAACCGTGTCATTGCTTTCGTTCAGTGTTACATAACATTAATTCGATTTCTTTAAGTTGAATTCAGTGCCCACGACTCTAAACTATATTGTCTCGTATTGTACATTAAAAACAAATATCTTTCAGACAGATACAATGGTATATCTCTTCATAGGTCACGGTGGACGAATAAATCGAAATATTTGTAGAGGGCAGTTCAGTGCGTTTATAAATGCATGTGCAAACTAAGTTAAACTTAGCTTTTGGCTTCAACTCATGCAGGTATAGTGCCCGGCACGTAATTTGGCAAGATTTCGGCGTAGTGGGAATAAGTTTGCGCATGTACACATAATTACAAAAAAACTGGTCACTTTCGTTGCTTGTCAGTATTTTAGGGTAACTGCCATAATTTATTTTTAATAAATCTCGTTAGAAAGGAAAGGAATGTGAAGTTTATTATTTGCAATAGATAAAACAAAAAATAATGAAGAATTAAAAATGTATGTACAAATCAAACATGCTATTCACAACATGCTGTTGTCAAAATGGTTTCATAATAAGTGCGCTCAGTGTATTCGGCAGTGATCGGGACGTTGACGAAGTGCGAGCAAGGGGACGGCTGAACAACCAATCACGCGCTCCCGTCCCCCACATCCCGTATGATAACCAAAGAGACCCAAAATGCGACATCTGCGCATCTAACCAATCTTGACAAGTTACGTGCCGGCAACTGTACCTTGTGAACTTTTGATTGTTGGTCTGAATAAAAGATAAATGGAAGTCAGTTTATGATTTTTAATATACACAATTTCTTCCATCCATTGTATAAAATTAACAAACCAAGGTTTACACGACAATAAATATTACCACATATCACAGAAAAAGGTACATACATACTAATCTACACATTTTGGAATTACAAACAAATACAGTATTCAACAAAAGTTTGTCGAAATATTGAACAATCAACTTAGTTAAAATTAGGCAACACTGGAAATTATTTTCGTATCGTACTCGTTGATAGGAAACTCTTAAGTTAAGACAGAAGATGTGATCACACTGCTCACTACTACTAATGCGCTAGCTTCTAGTAGCTAAGCTACAGGCCCACGCCCACGCCCAACGACCAAAACGAGACAATGTAATAAGTGAAAAGGAAAAAAGTAAATAGTTGTGTCTTTAACAACTGTTGCGATCACTGATTTTGAATCCCGATCAAACGGAAAACTATATTTTAATGCGCTGTTTGACTCCGAGTCAGAATATTAAACGTAGGGATTCAACAGTGAAAAAAACAAAATGTTCTTATCTTTTGTCACACAAAATTATCATCACTAGCGTTAATATAGAAAAACGAATTAATCCATCAAAATTATCATGACCACGTCGATTATCACGTTACCTACAAATGCCAATTCAAAACCCTTCCTCACAGAGCGACCAAATACAAAGATATTATTTTTAATTACAGATGTGAAGAATATATTTACAACATTTTGTTTTCAAACATTAATGGTATAAAAATGATCCCTAATATTTCTTGTAGAACCTACTAATTCATAAGACCTGTAAAGTCTAAAACCCATCTAGCATTTGATTTCAGGGTGTACTTTCTAACAAAATATTTTCAAGTAATTTTAATTGGAGATGTCAACCAGTATCTGACTTGGTAATTTCCAAAAGAAACATTTTGGTAAGGTAGTCGGGAAGACATGTTTAATTATGATTCTTGATTCATCCTATTAAGTTTGAGCAAATAGTTGATTTATTTACTGTGCGTTTTGAAAACATCTAAATGTAACAATCAGATATATACACGAATCACAAAATAGGCTCTTGAATCATTTGTAACTTGTTATGTGCGGGGAATTCCCCATACTCAACCAGTAGTAGGCTGCAGGTCTACGGTGGTAGAACATCAATTGACAATGTAATTTTCGACTGATACATAAATACATATTTATCTATCTACAACAAACACACGTTTCCGCCCGCCTGCAGGCGTTTGATTATGACGGTAGACACTAAACACCTAGTAACCAGCGCACTCCGTTTTCTCAATTGTGTTAGTATTATTAATTGGATGAGGAAAATAATTTTCGTCGAACAGGTCAATTTTTTTTGTAGTTAAAAAACAACAACCCATTTAAACTTTCACAATTTGAAATAAAAATTTTAGGAAGAAATTGTTGTAATTCCAAAAAAAAACTGTTGGATTACGGCATTGATACTTTCTGCAAATCAAACTAATTTATCATGCAATACAATTGTTAAAGCGTTATTACATTATATTAGTGTATTAATTCATATTTCAAAGGTAAATAACCAACAGAACATAGTTTCTATAATTATTAGGAAACATTTGTATGTAGATTATAAAAAAAAAAGATATCATCATAATCCGTAAGCAACCTATTGCTAGAATTGGGTAGGAGACCTACAATAATAAATAACAGTACATAAATTACAAATCAAGATAGTAAAATGTAAGGATTGGTCGTTTTTACAAAAATACCTCATCCCTTTTAATACAGGTAACAATTGACTTTTTGCGGGTTACTACATATTTAGCGATGACCGTCGATATTTAATACACATTAACAATTGTAACATTATAAATATTTATACATTTTATACAATACATCGTTATATTTGTAACCGCACAGACAACGCAACCAATGGATAATTTTTGTACCCATTAGCGCTGCACGATTTTATAACAAGTATAAAAAATTTAATAATTTAAATTAAAAAGTAGTTTGCTAGAATATTGTGCGTTTCCTTCATGATTGGAAACCGGATCAGTATCGGAGCACAAATGTTAACTTAGTTCAACACGACGTTGTGAAATTGGTGCTATTCAAGACAAACTACACTGAGAGCAAAATCAATAAACCGCGCATAGACTTCTTTGATCTTAAACTTTTCTTTAGTTTACAGTATGGACAACCTTCATTTTCAAATTTATAAACATTACTTTGACTCCTCCTACGCCTAAGCTGAGTGTATTTTGATTGCACAATTTCAGTGTTTTACGAAAATACAACTAATGATCCGCACAACAATCGTTACTGATGTCCATTACTGTCCAATGTGTAAGATAATTCTAAGCGCGATTTATACATTTCTCGTGGAGTAATGCAGGATGAGCTAATGTTAATTAAACAGTCTATTCACTTTTGACGCAGAAATCAGCATTCTCTTTATCTCTTTACATTGAACGATTCAATATTGTTTCTATATTATTGCTACATCCAGTATTACAGGCAAAGTGTCTGGCACTGCACCATCCGCCAATGTTCATGTTGGACCTAAGTGTTATTTACTGTCACATTTTATTTATACTGACAGATACACGTTAAATTTAATATATTACTTTTTTAGTAATTTATGCAATAACTATACTCATAAAATAGAATACTGAGCGGAAATCACATTAACGCAGCCGCACACTACATAATTAAGACTAAATGTTTCATTTATCAAACAATTGATACACTGAACAATAATACATCAGTTAACAAGTTATAACATAATTGGAAAGTGATGGTTAGGTATATATAAATTAAAATTTTAATATAATAATAATTTAAAGGCCACTGTTTTAAGTGCTTCAACACCGCACTGCGCCTTGGCGTAAACAAACAAATCCACAAACATTCCAGTCCATTATAACCTCATGTGACTATTACGGAGATAATATAAACTTGTATACACACATTGTCTCGGTACACCTCACTCGCGTAAGGTACTGTTGTCGTGTCATAGGAAGTCCTCGGGGTCTCCCAGCTCGCCCGTGAGGATGTGGGGCTCTCCGATGGCTGGCACCATGTGACTAAACTCACTGGTCGCCCACAGGTACAAGTTTAGAGTTCGCTCTGTGCATTGTGCTATGAATCTGAAAAATTTGAAATTGTAAAGATTAAAACCTATTCTATGCTTATATGTTATTGCATACTTAGTTCTTGAATAAACGAAATTATAAATAAGAAGTCAATTCAAACACCATATTGTAGTGAATTCTGCAGAAAATACATATTGAACATGAAGTCTGCCATTATATATATAAACAACATAATTTCACTAATGAAATATGTATTCAGTTGTCAAGTGATTACAATCAGTCTTGTTTACATAAAATGTTTCATTACCTTACAGAAAAAGAGCATAATGTTTTTTTGTCAATAGTACACAAGCAGGCAACTTGGGCCACCTGATTGTGTACTTAGTGTTTGTCGCAGCAAATGGTTTTTCTTTTCAAGGTTTTTTGGACAAAGATGGCAGACTAAATTTGGGAACCAGGTCTAAAAAATGATGGAACCACCATTGGGATTAAACTAGGTGGTAGAAAGCCTGGCAATCTGCTTCATTTAACGGTGGTAGCTCTGCTGGGACTCAAGGATGAAGTTTCTTAGACCATAATTTATTAACTGTGATATTTATATTTAGGTATATTGAACAATCATAATTATTAGTTACCGGACAAAGGGTCGAACATCCCCCTCATTGGCCGCTTGCAAGTGTTGGTAGTACATATGGCGGTTTTGTTTGGCGATGATAACAGGAGGGTAACCAGCCTGCATCAGGAGCAAGTTCATGAGCAGACGGGAAGTGCGACCATTGCCATCAATGAAAGGATGAATATGGACCAGCTTGTAGTGAGCTAACGCTGCATACCTGTAGACATTTAGTAATGTTGTTATGACAATAAAGCTTATTCATTGTTTAATTTTCTTTTAATTAAAATTTCAAGTTTATATATGACTTATATAATACAATGTTGATATTTAAATATGTAATTGTTTTACATAGTAAAAGTATTAGTAATCAATACTTTCAATTATTCAAGAAGTGAACTGTGAATAAATGTATTTTATTTCAAAGTCTTACTCTTAGGTAAGAACAAAGCACAATATAAAAAAAAATAATCAGATAGTTTTAAAGTTCAGCATGTACAAACATTGTGACACATGAATCATATTATATTATGTAACAGGTTTCTTTGATTTTAAATAAATCAAGTAAATTACATATAGCACAATATAATGATATTTCATGAATGTATTCAATCTTTATCATTGGTAACATATTCACATTTACCTTCACAAGATATCAGTAAAATAAACATTTTACAAATGTAACAGCTGTGAAGTAGCAATATTATATTTGTATTTTTACACTTGTAAGTCACATTAAGTACATACAATTTTCATATTGTGTGTATACAGCAAATAAATATGTCATATACCTGCTACTTACGTAAATTTAATTAAATTTGAAGAATATATTTGTATAGTTACCTAACAGGATGTAAGTCCATAGCATCTTCAGAATTCAACCACTCCAGGAACTGAGATGTTAGTCTCTGAATATCTGAAGGGCCCGGTGGTATGTGCCCACCTACATAAACTTGTGTCCTTCTGAAATGACCACCTTCAACCGGGTCCACATGTCCTAAGACTCGTTTATGAATTTCTAATATATCTCCCATTGTGATATCTCGTAATCTGTACAGTAATGTTGAATTTATATACTTCATAGCTGCATCTAAACCTAAAATTTCATTGTGCTCATCTATACTTTTGCCCGATACCGCTATCCTTGTCTCCAATATACTCCTAGTTTGCTGCAATGTCATAGTGTTTCCTTCTATGCCAACAGTATGGTAAATATGCTGGAAGTATGCTTCTTTCTTTGCTCGTCGTAGAGCTGAGTTATGCTCAGGTATAGATGACAATGCATCTCGCTTTTCGTCAATCTTTCGCAACATTTCTCTGTCCAAGTTCTCTACAATGCTTGCCGTACGCTGCCTGTTCATTAAAGCCCCTCGATGTTCTGGATAATTAGTCAGAGCCAATGTATACAGCTCATCAGCTTTTACCACATCTTTCTTAGTGTCCTCTAAGAATTCTCCATAGTGGTTGAGGATATCAGCGTGCTTGGGCGACAGTGCGAAAGCATGTTGAAATAGTTTTAAGGCTTTGTCGGTCTTACCGATTTTCTTCATTTCTAACGCAGCATTCAAGGACACCACTGCTTCGGAATCGCGAGCTTTGTCTACAGGTTTCCGTAAATGCACGGGTGTATCGTCCACTACTGGCTCGAGGTAGTTTCCGTAAAGGCCAGCTGGTATAGGAGAAAATGGTTTGGAATGTCTTACCTCGTAGCTCAGCAACTTATGCAGTGAAATCACAACAGCGAACGTGCACACAACACTTGACAATATTAATACCGTTTTACATCTCTCCAAGATCATTTTAGCTTCAAACTGTTTGCTGAAACCAGACGACATGGTGTCGGTTTTGTGCGTCCTACCTATGAACAACATGGTCGTTGTGATTGATTTCACGCCCATCAACTGATAAAATCTTCGAGGTACTTTCAATAAATAAATCTGATTTCATGTTGTATCGCTAAAATATTTAGAAACGCTATTAGCTAATAACAAAAAAACACGTAAATCTAAAAAAGAAAAGAAGAATTTACAA
>DWPQ01001258.1:0-12753 GCA_018251795.1 Perichares adela | reverse complement strand
CATTAACTAGAGGGTTATCGAAAAAAAAAAAAAAACAAAACAGGAAGATAAAGGATAATAAGGTAAACAGGAGATCACGAGTTCGTATCTCGTCGGGGCCTCCAAATGTTAAATGTCGGGTTGAATGTTGAATAATTCGATTATTGTACTTGTTTATGCTTGTATTTATTATATTAAATTATATTTTATTAAATTGTAAATTAAAACAGTTTTTCTGTCGTATGGCGACAGACTTCTCTTCGAATATTGACATATGTCTTTTTCTTCTTTTTCTGAAGCGTTAACAATATTTTTGTCAAAAATAAATCATACGCAACAAGTAGAGACGGTAATACCTTCAGAGTCGTATTTTCTTGCTCTAGTATGATATAGAACTTGAGCATCTTGGAAACTCAAAACGAATCGGCGTCTTGAGACCCGCCGACTCTATCTCGAATGTTTATAGGCCAATTTGTAAGCTTTTTGTTCGGTTTATAATATATTTTAATACTCTGGAGCAAGTCAATGTAATTTTATGTTTTTTTAACAAGTATATCTTCTTTTATTATTTAATTAATTTATCTTAAAAATTCGAAGTTACTATATTATGTATTTTTTTTTTATATTTCATAGTTTTCATGAAGTTTATTGGGAATGTAAAAATTATCCAACATTTTTTATTTATTATGTTCTATTCCGAAAGCTCACGGGATTTGAAAAATTAGTTACTAAAAATTGCTGTATTTAACACTTCAATTTTTACCTATTTTAAAACAAAACAGCCCGTGAATTTACCCTTTAAGAATAAATTGGGTGGTACAGAATATCCCAGTCATCCCAACAAGAGAAATGAAATAGTGCATTCCAATTTTTTGTCAATTGACTGAAATATTAATGTTAGAAAATCTCGCCTGTTGGGAGCTTTCAAAGCGAGCGAAGCCGCGGGCACAGCTAGTATTAGTATAGATGTATAGATTACATACTTATACTGTATTAAATTATACATCGTATTGTATTGTCAATAATGTAACAAACCGCAACAAAGTTACACTGCGTTCAAAACTGCAATGTTACGTGTCTCACAGCAGCATAGAACCATTTCTAACAGCGCATGTGGAAAATTTAATTATGTGGACATCAGTCATTGTTATTCATGCAACGTTTGCCTGGCGATCGGTGACGTCAGCCGTGGAACTGTGGACCGACGACCTCGGCTGTTTGTCTAGACTACTTAGGCAAAAACTCGAGTGCCGAATTCCAATTCAATTAGGGAAAAAATTACGCAATACCAGGATGTTATATTGGTATTGACCATCGATACATTGTATCGTTCACACCTAGTACCTTGATTCTATAGATAGTGAATTGCAGCAAAAAAGGCTTTATTGGTATTTGGTCGATAACCCTGAACTGCTATATAGTGACGAGTTATTACTCTGAGATAAATAATCACTAAAATGAATAATTATCTGTTACATATGATTTTAAACTGGTATTATCGCGGACTATACACATTATTAGTATTTTACGGGTAGTCACGATATATATATCGTGAGTACCCGTAAAATACTAATAAATTATCTGTTAATTAAATATTATTGTATGATAGTCGTTATTATTACAATTATTTCTAATACAAAATGTATTTATCTGTCAAAGATACGTAATTTTATCTACAGGTTTACGTTAGGTAATTTTATAACCCTTACTATAGGATAATTATGTAGTGAAGATTTCTCCGGTCTTTTAATAAGCTAATGGAGTATATTTAAAGTAAATTAAAAACATAAGTAGTCTAAAATTATTAAAAACATAAATAGCCTTATATTCATGTAAATTAAAGTCAAATATGTACAAACATAAAAGTTTGGTTGAATGAAGCGCGCTCCATAATTACTATGGATAATTAAGGTCAAGTTTAACGTAACCTTGTTATTTTCGAACAGTTGTGAAAACAAAAGAGCGAGTAAGTGTTACGGAGTTGTTCCTCGCTCGTTATTAGTGTGTAATTAGGCGCATTTTATTAAGCGCCTATACTTGACAACTTTTGTAAAGAGTACTTCATTAGGGTAAAATCTTTTGTGCCATTCATCTGACGTTCCGTTGACAAATTTTCCAATTACATAAGTCAGATTGTAATGTATTGAGTCCAAACCAATCTTTGCACGTGGTGCATACTTCTGAATTTACTATGAATGCTCTAATAGCATAAGTAATAAATGTTTAATGATAAATAAATGAATGAATGAATGAATGAATGAATTATTGAATGAATTAATGAAAACTTTAATGAATGAATTGAAGAATAAATAAATAAACAAAGAGTTTTGTCTAGGCTATGGAGTTGAGTCCTTCCTGAAAGACGCTGTGTATCACCGAGTTTCACCCCCATGGTACTTGTACTCAGAAGTATAAATGAGTAAAGTAAAAAACATTTATTAAACGCATCATTAACAATGCTTATCACGAAGAATTAAATGTTGATATTTATTAAAAACTATTCCTTGAAAAGATGTAGAACACACAGGAAAATCACTAATATCACAACTAATCACTAATATCACAATTTACTTAACTAACTCAAATCCAAACGGCAAAAATCCACGAACATATTTGTATGGTCCGACCAGTTTTTATACTCTGCATCTGGAATTCACGGAAAGGCAACTTGTAAGTTCTTTTTTTCCATTCCGTTAAATTAAACTTCAACGTCGGGTTCTATAAGCACTTAATGCCAGTGAGTGACGGATAAACAAATACTCAAGTAAAACCATTAAGTGTTATATTTTAGTAACTTCGATACAAAACACTTACAAATGAACGAGCTTTGTTTACACCCGTCACCTTCGTCGGAGTAAATTTTGTTTCTTTTTAACTTTATTAATGTTCTCGCAAAGGAAACTTTCGCAATCAAAGTAACGTTAATGATTGAGAAAATATCTCACGAAAGTCAGCTGCGGTTATATTATCGTATACTTAGGGAAGACGAAATGTTGCTAATAAATTAGACGTCCCGCTGTGAAGCGGAGCGAAAACCTTCCAGAAGGTGCTCGTGCGTATTCGTTAAATTAATAGCCGACGTGCCCAAGTCTATTGACATTTCTACTCATCATAACTGACTAATCCACTTGGCTTGGGTCTTCGCAATGGGATCCCCTTAAGGTAAACAGCATTCATATGTTAGGTCTGCCAATGTAGTTTATTATCAGACTTAATACACCTTCGATTAGGTACAAATTCATTCTTCGCGATGTTTTCCTTTAAGGACATGATAATAGCTACGTTTTAAATAAGCCGATTGTCTTAAATCGAGGCGCATACTTCATCACCAGTATTTCTCTATTTTTTATATAGCCTGAAGGGCAAGTCAAAGGCCGACGGGCCATTTGATACCGTCACGTATGGGCAACACCAGAGGAGTCGCCAATGCAACGCCTGCAGTGTCTCATCCTAAAGACCAAAGTCCACTGCCTATTATTCGATTTCTACTTATTAACATACATACATAAGAACCCATTGTCCCACTGCTGGACTCGAGTCTCCTCTCATGCAGAGAGGGTTTAAGTCGTTAAAGCCATAGTCCACTAGCCTATCACTGCAAATTTTCTACTTAGTACAATATGTTATTTAAATCTTAGCGATGCGTTTCTTTCGTTTGGCGTAAAATGAGCGAAATTCGCGTGCAGCGGTCTGGGTTTACGGATCAAGATTTCGTACAGCGTTGTTTCGGATCGTTGTACAGAGGCGGATCGTCGCGGTATCGCGGGGGTTGTGCCAATATTCGATAGATTGCTTACAGACAGAAAAAAAAATGAATACGCTTCACGCTCCATGACCAGTATTGCTTGTGTTTATGATCTAACCCCTTAAACATTTCAGGAGGCATAATTAACAAATGTATAAATACTGGTATTTCAATATAACTATATGCTACTAAGACTTGTAGTCACGACGCTAGGTTATTCAAATTGACAAGGATACTGTTGGTGTGACATAGATTTTATTTGCAACTTTTGGAAGTAATGTTTTTTTTTGTTACAGGTAAAAATGCCGATCTTTTTTTGTTGCACGAAAGGATTTTTTGGTATGTATTTGTTTTGTCTTAAAAGTCGCAAACGTTAGTGCTTTGTGAGAAAAATAGGGTACATATAGAAGCTACCTAAGTAAGATTTACCTACTGTTTGTGTTAATTGATAAGTTCCCGGAGAACAGGTAATCCAATTTCCATTTAGCTCTAGTACAGCATAGCGCTTTACGGTAACCCTCTTTGTTAGCCTACATCGAAAATCGGCCATGAACCATATGTTGTAGATACAGTTTTGGAAAGACAAGCAATTCTATTTCTTTAAACTTAGTCGAAAATACGTCAGTGCTACCCCTGGTGTAAGCGGATTTTATAATATCAACAATTATTTAACTCATCTACGAACTGATAGGTCTGAATTCATAGTAAGAATAGTTATACCCTTGTACCCCAAATTATTATTGGTTCTCCAATATTCATTGGTCCCTAACGTTAATAGTGAACGAAACAATTCTAATAACGCTGACATGTTCAAAATTAATTTACAATTATTGAAATGTTTAATATTGATATAATAATCCTTGTTAATTTTGATAATTATGTTGAGTTTATATAAAATAACTTTATTATGTTTATGACATTGCTACACACCCTTAGTTTTTAAGAACATTTAAGTGTGTGAAGTCTGCCAACCCGCACTTGGCCAGCGTGGTAGACTATGACCTAAACTCTCTCTGTGTGAGAGGAGACTCGAGCCCAGCAGTGGGACAATTATGGGTTGATGTGTAATGTAAAGTGACGCATGATGCAATAATAAATGATTATGATTATGATCAAAATTTTCACAGGAGATACTAGAAGTACGATGGTCAGCCAAATGAGTCAGGGAACTAAAAACAAAAACCACCTTGCACAAATACCATCAGCATAATCCTAGTCTTGCCTCGCTTAGCAGATGGAAGGGCGTTAGAGTCCCGTACATCCCAAATGGGGCTTTATTTTTATACCTTGTTATTATTAGAAGTTACGGCGTTAGAAACGTATATATAAGTGAACACTATATTGTAGTAATCTGTTTCGAAGTTTTATTATACAAACACGCTCTTGGATTTATTTTAAAGTAAAAACTTCACTTTTCGAGTGAAGAAAATTGATTTCACATCTCTCGACAGTCCTCATGATTGCCTCCGAATTTTTACACATAAGATTTCGATTCTTCATGGATTTCTCCTGCAGGAGAGGCCCCTTGAGAAACGTGGCCCGGAATGATTCGGAGATGACCGACTTAATTCGTTCGTTACTTATTTAATGTTCATACTCCCCAAGTTTATCGCCTAGTAACTGTTATTGTACCTTTATAACGTAAAAGTATGTATATATTATAAGTGATGAAAACTCATAATCCGTGAATACTCGATGTGTCGGTATATTCTTTAGATTATGAGTTCCCAAATTCAAGTTAATCCCCAGACGAACAAGGGTGACCGATATAGCCGGTTGAAGTGGCGTTAGGCAGGCCACATCGTTCAAAGGCCGATAATCGTTGGGAATAAAGGTTCTCGACCGACCGCGCGTTCGTAAAATTGGTAGGTTTAGTAAAGAGATGTTTCGAAATGAACCATATCACATAATCGTAATGTCGACATAAATGTATGGGAAAACTTAATTGATTTTATGTACTAGTGAACCGCCCTCGCTTCGCTTCGGCACCCGAAGGAATCTCGGGATAAAAAGTAGCTTATGTCCTTTCCCAAGTTCAGTTCTATCTTCATACCGAATTTCATCAAAATCGGTTCAGTGGTTTAGGCGTGAAAGCGTAGCGTTACTTTCGCATTTATAATATTACTAGCGATAATTCCGACATATGAGTAAACAGTTCATCTTGTATCTAGTCGTAGCTGCCCATGCTTGTCATAACACCAAAACCGTATTACTATTATATAATTATAGAACCTCCTACTTCTTGAAGTCAGTAAAAACATAAATTATTTAACGTAAAAACGTTTTACATTATTGGCCGATGTCAGCAAAAAAGTTTTAAGACATTATATAATTTCTTGACGAAAATATGCGTAAAAATAAAACCGTCGAAATAAGTCCTAGAGTATTATTCAAAAGTTTTCCATAATCGTTTTTACATATTCATTGGGATGTCAGGGTGCGTTTGAGACGGCGTCTGTACGAATCTGAATAACAAATGGTGACATCTGCATGTTGCCAGCGATTCCACGGCACCCTTCAAACAGTAAAACATATCCATTTGCTTTATTAACTGAGAGTTATACGGCCGTTTTGTATTGAATTAGAAAATTATGCGCTATCGTTGACGTCATTTCATGACATCTTTAACATATTTTTTTTATTTCCATAGGTTACTTTTATTTCTCATTTTTCACTGCAATTTCTACCATTGAGAACTTCAAGATTTTGAAGTGAAAAGTTCTACAGGCGCGTTAAGAACTTTTTGAGTAATTGATTCTTTAATTCAAAGTGATTCATGTAGGTATCACTGATCATGTAAGTCAATTTTTTACTTCTACCACCGTTTTGGAAAGGTGCTTTAACATGGATGAGAAGAAACGGCGAAAGAACCTCGTCAGCACATATTTTAATCAATACAAGTTAAAGTATTTATACAGTAATATTTCCTTTCCTGTGCGGAACTAGATACAGAGTAAATTATTCGAGTTGGAATTTTAATTTGAGCAGCTACAAATGTTGTTAAAAATTTACTTATCAACATTAAGTGTCAACTATTCTATTGTAAACTATCTGTGCCTGCGGCTTCACCCGCGTGGAAAGCTCCCAGCAGGAGAGATCTTTTAATATTAATCATATTTCAGTCAATTGATAGACAATTGAAGTCGTAATTTATTGCCTATAACCTTCTCAAAGTATTGCATTATCTTTTAGTAAAAACCGTACAAAAATTCTGTAGATTTTTAGAAAAAGGGGCACAGACATGAGTGGACTTTGTTTTATGTATAAGTATAGTTTATTTGGATTAGAAATTGAATTTTGAAAAGAAAACTATAGAAGCGTTTTCAGGTCGAAAACTTAGTGTAAATATATATAGAGATATACAAAGAGTATATCCTATAATGCTCTTTACATCCTATAATACTCAAAATAGTTTAAAATATTAACTTCTGTCTGCAATCTTCTGACTGCCGCCCATTTTTTTATACAATCCTCTTTAACACTGAAGCCAAAATTATACTTATCTTTAATGGACCAGAGACTATGCAACGAGCATCCATATGTTGAATCCTCTTAGCACCGTAATGGGATGCCGAATTTAAACCATTTGGCTATTACCACATCTATTTCTGTTACCTACGTCATATTTATAAACGAGGCTACCTTAGTGAGGAGCAAAAACCGTTCTGTAGGACTTGTGTGGTTTATCGTTAGTTAAATCTAGCTATTGACTATTACCATTTATTGAGTTTATTCATAATATACGTAGGTATATCAAATCCTTAATAGTTTCTAAATTTGTATTCAGTTAATTCGCGATGAGATTCATATGAACCTTTGAATTAAAATTTGTGGAGTGAGTTTAAAGTCTAATATATTACTATTTGATTGTTTATTTCATCGAATGTCACAAGAAAAATTAATTATAATATTTACTACTATGAGCAATATGTGACTTACAAGTTTAGCTCAAGTTTAAGGTAACATTACGTACAATTATGCTAATATACAACCCTCTATAGATCTACATCGAGGCTCTGAAATATACACACACACACATAAATACACACTCAAACGACATTCGAATACACACACACATGTACACACGTAATAATTACATTCACAACAAAATGTATCTGTAAAGAGCTGAAGATACGCACCAAAACGTAACAGAATCGATTAAATTTAAAGAGCTTTGACAGCTAGTTAGTCCGATGCACGTAATGTGATTGCATAAATTATATTGCATTTAGTCGTACATCTGTCGCGGCAATTACGAGATGAGCTTGATGTCTCGTTGCTCGAAATGGGTTATGTGTATTCATTCAATATTTGAATTTTCAACATTTCTAATTAAGATCTTGCTCGTGTGCGTGTTTTGTATCTTTATTTGAAGTACGCACACATGCATTTTGACTCGTAAGTTTTTCGTTCTACACTAGTATTGAATTGTCATTAGCAAATATGAATGTTGAATCACACCCACTACAATATTAGGTAATAACCTATAACTCGAATTTCAAAAATAACAAATATTATCTAAATAACGGGACAGTCAATTACGTAACAAGGGAATTAGCATCGTTTGAATAAATGACTATTGAGCTTACAGCAATATAAAGCTTAAAAAATATTTTTAAAATTATCTTTTATTCAAATGTAAAATATTAATTTAATATTTTCCAACTATGAATTAAAAATGCAATATTTTCGCGCAATGAATGATTACTTCATTAGACGGGTATTTATGAGTCAGTCATATTATGCATTAAAGTTTAGGATTGGAAGCGTAAATTAATAAAGTTTATCAAGTTTTATGATTCTTTAAATTCATTGCTACTTTTCGTGGCTGTGATAAGTAATTAAAATTTATTGGAATGATTGACTCTTATAATCATGAATTTCAACTATCTGTAATAGTCATTAAAAAGTATGTAAATATTTCTGTATATATATTTACAATTTACTTTAGTTTTTAATGTTGTAATAATATTAGTTTTAACTGTAAATTTGGTTGCTAAATAAATAATGACTTTCCTCACTGATCAGTGTCAAGTGTTATTTATCAACCTACCAATAGATTCTTCCATTTAGGTAGATAAGGAATACTTTAGCGTCATCTGTCACTCTGTCAATATAATCTACTAGGTTTATTTATAAAACATAAAAATATTGAAGACTCCAGAATCTTCTACATACTATCTGACATTAAACAAACTAAATGTTAAGTGAGGCTTACCGTATTATATGAGTGAAAATCAACTGCTAAATCGGATAACCGTTTCTAAAATTAGCTTGTACAGTACAAACGCACAAACAAACAGAAAAAAAGTCCATCAATACTACTAATACTAATCTCATATAGGTATCTTCCATGTACAGACAGCGATAAGTTACATATTTATTATATGTAGATTATATAAATATAATAAATCTAATCTGCGGTATAATAAGCATAAGCATTTATTTTACTGCAGTGGGCTGGGATTTCTAAATATATTTGTGGTAAAACTTTTACGAGGAGTACCTACCTAGTACGATATTGCCGAATATAACTTTTACTTAAAGCTTTCGGCGTTCAATTCGATATCGGAATCATTTATATTTTGACAAATATATTAAATGGTGCCTTATAAAGACTCGAAAGTATTATTATGTTCTAGACTAGCTGTGCCCGCGGCTTCGCCCGCGTGGGAAGCTCCCAGCAGGCACGATTTTTTAACATTAATCGTTATAATTCAGTCAATTGACATACAATGGTAATGCACTATTGCCTATAACCTTCGTACTGCATCTTTTAGTAAAAACCGTACAAAAATCCGTTCTGTAGATTTTGAGAAAGGGGGCACATAAATGAGGGGACTTTGTTTAATAATGAGCATAGATAACTACTTTTTAATGTTGTCAGCAAAAATAATACACTTTTGTGCTCATAATTTCAGCAGTAAACTCAAAATAATTATGTTCTGGAGTACTACTCTGAAACTTTCAGCTAATTGGAAATATTTTTCGACTAAGGAATATTTTGAGTCCAGAAATCTATTGATCAACAGACAATTTTTAACTAAATTTAATCTGCAAGTATTCGTATACCTATCAATTGTTGATCTTCATATGTGCGTCTCAAAGTACGTTGTATCCAGGAAAGATTTAACTCGAAAGTAATTTGTCGAACATTGGAAGATTTCCGCGTAATCTCAGTAACTTTCACAGAAACCTAAACGTGAACAAACTGTCCAAACTATTGACCCTGCGGGGGCCTTTTACGCTGGAACTTTCCTCTCAGGAATTATCAAGTATTTTGTATCTGTTGGCTTCCTTTGATGTGAAGCAGATTGCTTTGTATACTTTTAATTAAAGCATAGTCTTTTTGTTATTGCCGCTCTTTCCTTCCGGATACTTCTTATTTGTTCCCCTCTGCTTTCGATGGGTGACTGGCCAATTGACGAGGTCTTGACCTATTTTTAACTTTTATTGTGTTGCGTTCATTGGTTGTGGACTTACAGCAACTTTGTGAAGTGCTTTATAAAATTCTATTCCAAAAGCCATTGTGTTCTCTGACCTATTATGTAACTCATGGTTATTCAATGTATTGAAACGTAACAGTATAATTAAAAATATAGATTATATACGAAATTATGTCAAAATTAAGGTCAATGACCCCTTATAAGCCTACCACTGGGCATTTGTTACATGTTAACTTAAGCACTACTAAGTAGTCTCACGTACATTTCTAGGGACCACAAGCATGTCTAGGAGGCTAGTAGAATTAATAAACTTGTTAGTTCACGAAGCACGGAAGCTTTGCTGATTAATGTCCGTACATCTCATTCGTTCAATACCATTGCCAAGAAAATACTAGTTCAGTAGTGATGTAATACTTTAGCCCTGCACGTTAGCTAAGTGAGGTTTGGTAGACTTCAGACACCTTTGGTAACACTATGGAGAACTCTGTGATGCTTTACAGTGTTTTCTTTCGTTTTATTTCTTTATCTTTTGTTTTTTCTTTTCCTTTCTCTTTTATTTTCTCCATTTCTTTTGTTTACAGCTGAAGCAAGTGATAATTAATTTAAAAAGCGCATAACTGAAGTAACCAGTTGCGTGCAAAATTCACATCCGGCTCCCTCCGTGCTTAAGACCATTGAAACCGGCTAGGCTTTCATTGCTATTACCAGAAAGAATTCTTAATTTAAGTATCGAAAAAAGAGAACCTTAGAATAAATAGTTGTAAGACTTTAATCCTGCCTCCGTATCAAGATATACTTTGCATAGAGACCATTGAAGATCCGAGCTCGAAAAAGTTAGAACAAATTTATTGCCCCGGCTATTCCAAGTTGGAGAAAGTTTCGGGTCAAGGGCCCTGTCCTCAAAACATTGTAAGACCGTCTGCCCATATCGATATCGGCGATAGACTCTATCTTAGAAGAAACTTGTATTTATTGCTGCAGTCCATTCAGAGGTAAGAGTCGGTTTAATGTTATCGCTTTTTAAAGCAAGTCGTTTTAACGTGGGATTTTGAAGTTGATATAATGATCGTATGTACTTTATATCTTTTACACGCTTTTATTAGTTTTACTTGTAACGTAGGGAATCTTACAAATCATAAACCCACTTCACACAGTCCGATTTTCTTTTGAACATTGTACGAGTCCAGAGCCGATGACAAAACAATTTTTTCCATTTATTTTTCCACTATGTTTTTTTTTGCTTCATTTCTATATTATTACTACGACAGAGGTACTCACAATATATATCTTAATATCGATAGATAATGTCGATAGATTATATGTAACGTAATTGTGTAAAACTTGACTGTGTACTTATAGTTTTATCGTCACCACAAGTTGTAACGCTGCCACTGCTAGGCTAGCTCCTCTCACAAAAATATCTCCAGGCTGGCCAAGGCGGATTTGGAGACTTCACACAGTTTCGAGGAAATTTTGCAGAACTCACGGATATTTGGGTTTCCTCATGATATTTTCTTCACCCAAGGAAAGTGATAATTAATTTGTGAGACAGACATAACTCTATTTTTTTATTTTATGTACACGAATATAAAAGTAAATTAATCAAGGAATAGTATTAGGGATAATTTAAAAAAAATGTTGAGGTTTAATACCGGGAGGATCACGTTCGTAGGATTTGTTTTTTTAATAATTCCTAATGAACCCTAAAATTTCTTTTCAATGACATCGAAGTATTAGACTCCATTCAATATAAATTCGAATGGCAATAAAAAAATTAAAAAATGAACATACATATATTTGAAAAGATAAAATCGGTAAAATATTTCAACGAACGAGAAGAAAAATTGAATTCGCTTCGGTACTCGTGGGATCTATAGAATGTTGGCTGCGTTAATGAACCACGGATTCATTCATACTCGCATTCCCGGAGTGGATCTCTTCGCCGGTAAACCCTTCATATAGTGCAGACTTGTGTCCACTTTTAAATTCTAGATTTTAACTGACGCTTAATAAAAGAAAATCAAATGCTAGTGCCGTACCAATCAATGCAAAGGAACTTCGTTGAAAAAAATATCTACGAAGATCGTTTGAATGCAATTTGTAGTATGGAATTGAAAGTTCATGTATTAAATAGTTGAAGATTTTACTTTAGTATAAGTAAACGCAGCTTGTATCCATCTTTGCTTGTTGAAGGTCTAAGTCGGATACAAACTATACTTAGCATCCATCCTGCGTATATTGGACACTTTGGGATCTCTTGCGAACGCACCGGTGTATCAGGGTTTGTTACATAATTATTTTTATTTTTTTTAATTTTTTCCCTTTTCAGTTATTTCGTTACAACTATAAATAAATTTATTATTATTAATCATCACATAGACATTTATTTTGCCCCCAAATCTTCGGGGTATTCCGCCGACTGTATCTATTTATTAAATACTAGCTGTACCCGCGGCATTACCCGCGTAAAAATCAATGCGTCGCAAAAAAAAATCCGCATAAATCTGAATCCCGCGGGATGTCTAAGATAAAAAGTAGCCTAAGTTATTCCTTATTGCAACAGCTATGTTTCATAGAAAGTCC
>DWPQ01001257.1:0-12754 GCA_018251795.1 Perichares adela | reverse complement strand
CAGCCAAGTGCGGGTTTAATAAAATTACAAGGTGTAATGTTCGATGGTAACTAAATTAGAAAGAGAAGCAGATAGAGACCTAGCCCTATCAGTATGTACGATCACTATTAACTAATTTTGTAATTAGGATTATAGATCTAAGAGATCGAGCAACACGGTCTTTTAGTTCAGTAGAGGGCACCACCAATTGGGTTTTATGATAGAAACCGTTACACATCAAACTTTGTTTCTGTTATTGTACCACGTTATTGTCTTTAGCCCTTTTACACCTTACTAATGTGCACTGATTTGCAATTGAAGAGGCTTACAAAGCTTAGAGTGAACACTACGGAGCTGAGTCAGTCAGCATAAATAGACGGATATTGACATAAAAAAAAAACAGATGATTCATGGAATAGTTTATTATTGTCATATTGCGTCTGTGAGACGTCGCTGAGCGCGTAACAGAAACAACGACATACAACAGTTACACGTACTTACATACAACTAAAAGCTTACCAATTAAAATAACTTTATTCCTATCATTTTTTATTTGGGTACAGCGAAGGGATAACATTAACTATTAAAAAATGTATAATTAAATACTTACACATACATATTAAAGTTCCTTATGTATGGGTGATAATATGGGTGATATATGGTAGATAAGTCAAACTAAATCTGTCACATAGCCTGGAATTTGAGTCAAGTAATGTTCTGTCGGGCAGATTAACTTCTACTGAATTACAGAGTCATCGTAAAGTGAGTTTTGAAACATGCTTACTAAATTCAATGATTTGGAAGGTGGCGAGCGTACTCAAATTTTATTATATTATTATGGCGTGTGGCGGCCGTACTCATCCCAAAAAACCTGTTATTTCACCAAGCTCAAATATTTACATCGCAGAAGTGTACAGTTATTTATGTTATTAATGATCTATATACGTTGGAGGACTTGGAGGTCTAGTCGGTCTCACTACCCATTGTTACATATGAGCCAAACTTCCGAAATCATAGTCATATTTCATTTAACCCAATGGTAACGTCATTTACATGACAGAAGTTGAAATGGAAATCCATGAAGTACTGACATTGTTTTAAAATAAGTATCTGATAATGTTAGATATTTTTTCTGTTGACAGACAGTTATCCCCACACTGGCCTAACGCTATAATCTAAATAGAACTTGAATATAAACGGTACACGAGTAATTTCTCACGCATTTCCAATGAATACAATTTAGAAACCAACAAGTTATAGAAAATAAATATCATGCATTAAAAAATTACAAACATATACTTAATCAATATAACACTATAACGGTACAAAATATCTTAAAAAAGAAATAACGCATAAAAAATTAAAACTATAATTTAATTATACAAAATAATAATATTTTAAACACATCTATTTGAGTTTTTAGACGATAAAGTTTTTCGGACACAAAAATCAATCTACCTTGCTTTTATATCCTTGTACTAATAAAAAAAACTAAAATTTAAACTTAGAACGGCTAATGTTTTCTTCTTATAATGAAAAAGAAACATTTTATTCGCATTGTCAGACGAAGAAGAACCGCATTACAAGTTTACTGCTTGCTCAAACAACTTTTCATAGTTCATTCTAGAAGGAAAGTTGTAAGCCATCTATGGAAGTAGTAGAGGGCAGAACCTTCCACCATGTGAATATGGTCGAGATTGAACTGGATAGATTATAGCTTATAATCTGGCTACATTACTTCGAACTTGGGGAAAAATAGAATCAAGGCAAGATAGATCAATTCATTTTCAACTACACTACCCTTCAACCTGGCAGTAAAAACTAGTTATTGGAATGTCTCTGTATGAGTACGCTATTTAAATAATATACAAAATTAAATATTACATTAAATTAAAATATAAAATTACAAAAAATAATTTTTAAAACATGGATCTAGTATCTGTATACAAAAGGTACTCTGTGGTCTAAAGCTAGCCTGATATTCTGGTATTAGACAAGGAAAACAATAGTCTTTTCTTTCATTTGTACACGACAGTAACATCAAACGTTTGTAACTGTCAACGTGACAGTATACGTCAACTCAGTTTAATTAAGAATTTATTTCAATGTCTTTCCGTTGAACCTGTTAAAGTATAAAAAAAATACAAATGGAAATTTTATAATAATTCAACATTTCTTTGGAATGCATATATTATCAGGATATACAAGCACAGCCATAAGACAAAACTTTATGTAGTTACAGAAACATTATTTAATATTAAAGTAGTTCCCTAACACATTTTTTATCTATTTTACAACACAGTACACACTTAATTGCAAAATACGATACGTTAAATTAAAAAAATGTACTAAAATTTATAATTCTAAAACCTCATAAAAAACAATACCTACAGTAAAAAAAATACAAAAAATTAAACGAGCTAATTTAAACTCAAATTATCTGGGTAAAACTAGTCTTAAATTATATTCAATCTACGATCTATTGTAACCTTGGACGAATAATAAGCAATCAAACAATGATACTATGACCTGACGCAATCAATACATGGTAAGTAATTTATGTAGATTCGGGTGTATGTTTATCTCTTTCTGTGACACAGGGAAGCAGGTACGTTAGAAGAGTACCACTAGAAAGAAATCATTCAACTTATTGCTATTCCTTCGTGTTATTATTCCTCCAAGGTAACTATAACTTTGTTTGACCAATTCCTCTATAATAAGAAAAGTTGCATTAGTCACAATGCCCCAGCAACAAAACTTGTTTATGTTGCGACAAAATGATGCTGACAATGTAAAAATATATACTTTAATTCTTAAACTTCATCTCTACAGACACTTTACTGCTTTTGCTAAGCCAATTGGTCAAAATATTTTTTACAATAACCTTTCTAGTTTGAATTCTAACCGTTGTCTTTAATATTTAATCTATAACAGCATGTAGCCTCGGTGAGCCAATTCATTACATAGCGCCCGACAATTTTTAAATTCGATTTATATTCTACACAGTGAAAATATTATTAATACCTACATAATACTTACGACCTTTTAATGTGGACTTTACGAATTTTAATATATTTAGGATCGATTGAATATTGAAGTATTTCGTTCAAGTTTGAACTATTTTAACTGAATTATTTGAATATTAATCAGAATAAGTTAATGCGCTATAATAATACGCTATAACATAGCAACAACGAACTTTGTGATAAATAGCGTTCAACATTCTACACATCGAAACAACCATACGCTGGTTCTAATAACTTATCTATCCCTTACTACTCTCTAGGCGTATAGATAAATTTCGTAAATAGTAATTGGTATCATTGTTTATTTATTCAAATGCCAAAATGCAATTGATTATATTTTGTATTTTAATTTGCGGTCGCGCATATATTCGATCACTAACGGATTTTTAAGATACTGCATCCATAATAATGGGTGATCGGCTTGGCTCACGTTTGTTAATCGGTTACACTGACTAATTTCTATCCATAAACTTTTCCTAAATTAGCGATCAACTCTGTGGCAGCCAGGCCGCCGGTGGCCAATAACTAGGTGGCCAAAAATAGACGCACGCCTTGAAAACTGTCTTTTGAAAATTAATATCTAACATATCTGACAAACAATTATGAATCAAGCCGTTGACCCGTCATATAGGATAGATAGGTAATTGAGCCCGACCGTCTCACTATTATAAATATATATTCTACAGATATATAAAACAGTACAAATCTCAATGCTCTCTACGTCGATATAAAAGCTACATAAATTACTTGAAGTGTGTATTGTCTTTCCATAGGCTTGGCTTAGATATAGCATTAATAAATTAAATAGAAGTGAAATGACAAATTAATGATAATATGAAATTAATAACAATAATTTTAAAGATTCTATACTTATTATAATGTTAGATGCGTTTGACAGTAAGAAAATAAAACAAATACATAATTACCACTGTTCAGCACAAGAATTTAAAATCTAGTTTATATCTTTTTTAAATAATATACAAAATATATTACCTACCCTCTCATTTGAGAAATAAAAATAAAAAATTGAAATAAAATTAAAAAAATATATTTACAGAAGTTTGAAAACTATTATCTGTGCAATATCCAATGAAATAGTTTCCACTCAGCATTAGTCGCGACTGGACAACCATGACACTGGTTTACAGCGGAATGAGGAAAGAGGGTATTCCAGGACTCTTTTATGCCAGGAAAATGGAATATTACTAGGAAAATATTGTAAATGAATTCAATTAATTTCATGAAAATATTATAAATGAAATCAATTCATTTATAATATTTCAATACACTTTCATAGTTAAAATTTAACTACCAAGAGTTCAAAGTAATCGTATTTTTGTATAGGCTGTTGGCATCTATAACAGAAATATATTTTTCGTCAAAGAAAAAAGTTATATAACAACATTATTATTATTAAATCAAAGTATAATTTTTCTATTAGTGTTGCAAGTAATATTGTAGGAATTATACTTATATAAGTTTAAAAAAGCAGCTATACTTGTCCTGAACAGTTTACCTAAATTCATATAAAAATACCACCCATTACTGTTTTCTCCTACATAAAATATGTTTAAAGGCTGATAGAATTTATTTAAATTGTGTATTTAAGAAATTAATAATAAAAATTGTACACAAGGACGTAAAACAAATATATTACTAACAAAATCGTGTGAGACTGTATCCATTACGACAAGAGACAAATTAGTCATTCATACCGACAAATCCAAAGTGAGTTTAGAATTGTCCCTTGTCATAGTTGTCAAACTAATCACAAATACTATAAAAAAATTGTTCAACAGCTGTAGTTAAAATTATATAGCATTTTGGATAATAGTGACGTCATCGCAACACACAGACATAAAAGCATCCAAAACACGTCAGTCTGCAACAACTATACGTTTATAAACATTCATAAACACGGATATTACTTTCTTACTTTCGATCCATATCTATACAATTCAATAAAATTGCGAGTGTCTATTTGAAATATTAATTTTTTTTTTTTTACTAACTGCATGTTTGTATACATGGTAATACAATACAATGGTAATACCATAATACAATTTTTGTCTGTCTATCGGCCTGTCTGTCTTTGTGTTCCGGCTTATCTCTGGAACGGCTGGACCGATTTAGACGGAACTTTCACTGAAAGATAGCTGATGTAATAAGGAGTAACTTAGGCTAATTTTTATCTTAGAATTCTTGGAATTAAGATTAACGCAAGAAAACTTTGCGACACAGGTATTTCCACACGTGCAGAGACGCGAGCACAACTAGTGATTAAATAATTGTGTAAACTCCAGTTTAAAATCTTTATTCTCCATTACATTAGCATACTGTTAGATTGTATCGTCTCACTATTAAGGCCTTTGTCCGCCACGCTAGCCAAACGGCAATTGATAAGATGAGTTTTAAATAGATATCCCGAAAGTGAGAAAGCGATATCCAACAAGGTACAATAGATACAATATAATGTTAACGATAAATGCATCGATACAGGTGTACTACCTAATACTGTGATCCAAACGTCCAAACTAGCCGGATATGTCAGCAAGGGGTGTGCTCGGTGTTCGGGGCGCTCACTGGAAGGGATTTAATAATTTATTTATTTATATACTATACAACACTAATAAAAAAAATGCGTACTATTGAATATAGTACCTCCCCCTTTTCGAAGTCGCTTAAAAAAGCAATTCTGTCTATTTAAATAAAATATTCGTGTCATAGTATTAGTTGCCATACTAATCCGAAACGCATTGACCGATTTTTTTGATATCATGTATATAAGATAGATCTGAGACTCGGCCGTAATTAATTTTTCATAACCGTAAGTGATAAATTGAAACATTTTTTTTATATATTTTTTTGTTTTTTTTTTTTATGCCGCCATTAATTTAATGTGCCATAAAAATACTCACAATCCTTATATTTACCCCTATTTTTAATACAATAATTTATATTGCGAAACGACGTATGTAGGGTCAACTAGTAATACATAAAAATTGCTAGAATAAATGTGCCCAAAGGTCTTATCACTTTCAAATGTTATTAATATTTTAATAACTTCAAAAACTTGTGAAGGCTTTCATTAATTCGGAGGTCCTGTTCTTGAAATGATTTTTTCTATATAAACATGATTACAATATATAATATAAAAAAGTTGTCGTGTTTATAACATGTGTAATAATTACCTTCATTTTTGGTCGAACAGACAGAGTCAGTTTTTGTACTAAGCGAGTGGCTGCGCCTGAAAATAATATTTTCTTGTTAAATCATTGTAATCATTAATTAAGGCTTATGATATGTTGGTGTTCTCGAACGTGTGTGAAGCAACGGCAAATCCAGCGTTACCGCCAGGGGGGATCACGTAGTCGTGGTCAAGTCACAACAAGTTATAATTTAATTTTGATAATAATAGATACAAAGAAAAAGTAGGTATTTTAATATTACAGTAATAAATATTGAAAGTATTTAAATAAAATCTATATTGTGATCAAAAATATGTAAAACGGTCTTGACCCTCCCCTGGATTCATCCTTGGTGTGAAGTCTGCCAACCCGCACTTGGATAGCGTGGCAAACTATGGCCTTAAACCCTCTCAATGTGAGAAGAGACCCGAGCCCAGCATTGGGACAATTGTCCCACTGGTTGTGATGATGATGATGATATGTTGGTAGTAAGTATTTCTCACCAGTAAGAGAGCCGAGTCCACCGATCCTGGTCCGAGGCTCCAGCAGGAGCAGGTAGACCGGTACAGCGGTCAGGATCATGAGGCATCCGACGCCGGTCTCCGCAGGTGACGCCAGCGCCGGCACCGCTACCACCAGTATCGTGCAGATTATGTAGATCGCTGAAACATAGACACGTAATTGAACAAAAAAAAACGGCCAAGTGTGAGGCGGACTCGAGTATCGAGGGTTCCTTAAAAAATATGAGATGTAACTAAACATTTACGGTTTCCGTAATTTTTCCTATACGTGTACTGTAAGACGTTGCTTCGTACTAAATTTCAAAATTCTATGTCGACTGAGACCAACGAGGTGTCCGGTTTGTTGTGTCAGTATTTTAATTAGATGCATTTTAAGCTGCAATGTAATATGTTCAGGACGCTTGCAATAACTTAAGTAATCTAAGCAAAACATTTAATATTCAAAATTGTTAACCTCAAGAACTGGTACTGTATAGAATCCTGAATCACGCTAACGAGTGTACGTTATGATAAGTAGCAGTAAGGATCTGCCGTATGCGTGAGTGAACGGGACGACAGATAGTCTGTTACAGACAGAGCGTTACGTGACAAATCGGTTTATCCTCCCATGGAAAGTGTTATCACTTCAATAAAAATATAAACAATGAGCCGCATCTAACTTACTGTCTGCGGAATTAGTTAGAATTAGAATACTGGTGAATTGAATTGACTAATTTACGTCAATAATTAGTCAGATAAAAAGCAAAATTAGTCAGGGCGCCCCGGTAGCCGTGCGAAGCGCTTCTGTCTACTCTATGACTTTTCGTTAGATTTAATACTGTTTTCATTCATGTCCTTTATCCACCAGCAATCGTCAAACAATAGCCTAGTGGTGAATGTTAGTCTGTCACCCGCTTGGGTTCGAATTCCGTTCTAGACGAAGCGATTGCTTAAATTGACATTCGAAAACTGTTTATAAAAACCTTATTCGAATATAATGTATCTTAGTACAAAATTTTGATATTAAGTTTTTAATTTAATTTATCGTGTACATAAATCCATAATTATCGTGTTACAGTGTTAGTGGCCATACTCCTCCGAAACGGGTTGACCGATTATTATGATATTTTATACGTATATTCGGTAGGTCTGAGAATAGTTTGTAAACTATTTTTCATGCCCCTAAGTGATAAGGGTTGTCCACCACAAATATTTTATCTTTATTCTTTCGTCAATATTTTTTTTGATGTGGTATTAAAAAGTACATGCAACCCCTATTTTTCACCCATCCATCACTAACCCCAATTTTTTTACTAAATTTAATTTGTATGGTAATACGAGGTTTGCGGGGTCAGCTAGTTATAAAATAAAATAATTTAATAAATAAAATTTAATTTAATTTCAGTGCTCGTGATAAACTTAGTTCACATTACTTTTAAATAATACGCGGGTGAAGTAACGGTCTAGAGCTAGTTATACGTAATGGCGGTGGTCGGATTTAATTATAATTTTATATGATTATTATTTCAAGGTGGTGAGTTCGTACAGCCGAGACAAGGCTAGACAATCCTTTCACTTGGAAAGTAATAATGAAACCATCTCGTGAGTCGCGGATTCCGACCTCGGGGAAATATCATGCATTTAAGATTCGTGTGCTTAGAATACTAGACCACAGGTTCTCAAACTTTGGGTGTCACGGGCATAACTTGAAGTTCAAACCAATGACCGTTAGTCAGACAGCTCGCTGTAGCTAAATATTTATGTGTATACCATCACCGCTTCCTTTGAGCTTAAAATATGTTTAGAGCCTTCTAATTTACTGAATTACACGAATAAATTAGAAAAAATGTATATTATGTCAGAACTCTAGGACAAAGGTTCTCAAACTTTGGGTGTCAAAGGTGTTCTATTGCTTGAAGTTCAAGTCACAGCTTTCACACTTTTCTGTACCAGAATATTGATATACCATTAACGCCACCTTTAAGATTCGAATATTGTTAGAGCCCTATAAATTATTGATTGCTCGATAAATAAAAATTACATCGAGTCATAAATAATAAAAACTTACATGAAGTTCATAAAACAGTAATAAGATAAACTAGAAGGTGATTGAACCAAATTAATATTGCATATATTCATACTAAAATTAATTTTTCATCCGCCTCTAGTCGTCCACTGTTGGATGTAGGCCTCCCCTAACTGAAGACGAAAATGTTTGAGCAGTGTGTATTGCCAGTGAACACATATGGAGCTGAGACATGGTGCTTCACCATTGACCTTTTTATTTTTTAAATATCGCGAAATCACAGACTTTCGTTTTTTTTTTTGTCAGCCATCCCTTTGAGAATAAAGTACTACCGCCATACTTTGAATATCTCTGGTGTAACGCATTGAGAATAGATTCTCAAGGTCAACTAGATTGATGTTGGTGCAATGATTAACATAACATTTAAGATACATTATTGCAATAAACCCAAAATACTGTTTGCTTTTTAATTGTTCGATAAGTGGCCATAGAGTGGTTAAATGACCTCTGCAATTTATATTGCAGACACTGGGACAATTGTGGCCTATATAGCCTATTGATACAGTGGTTACAGTGGCCGGCCAAGTGGCTTACCTGGACTTGATGATGACTGAAGTGTTTATTCATGAGCGACAAAAACTACTTACCAAACCAAACGTTACTACAAACTTGATGGTAATTACTATGAAAGTTACTATGCATACAATAATGCCTGAGAATAAGTTTTTTATACAAATAAAAAGGATAGTGTGAACAATAATAACACAGCTTTAAGTGTTCTCTGTAGCTGTGAGTAGGGTTTACTCCCTGGCAGTTTCTTGCCACTTCTTCTACCAGAGCCTGCTTAGGGATGGGGCTTACGATAGCGATAGCGTTAATTGACTTTCGAAAAGCGTTTGTAAAAAGCAACTTCGATTAAAATATATAATTTCATCATGCAGAGTCCACTCATTTGCCGAATATAAATTAACAAAACAGTCACTCACCTGGGAAGATAAGGTTGACTTTGATCGGTCGCTCTAAATTGGGCTGAGTGTATCTCAGTACTGGGAGACATACCACTGCAGCGCCAATACTCAGCTGGAATTACAGATTTAAAACATTGTTTAAAGATGCAGTTGCATTTATATTTAAAGATGAAACACTAAACTCTCCAACATAATGACGACGACGATGATGATGATCATGATAATGATGATGATGGAAAAGATGACGACAGGATAAAGGACTTATAGTCACATTAAGTTTTGATTGATCAACCAATAACCGTAACTAGTCAACATAACCGACTAACGTAAATTAGAGATGTTGTCCTTCGATAATGAGTTACCAAAGATACCCGATAATGATAGTTTCCCAAAATATGATAGTTACTGTTACAAACATGATAGTTACCTAAGATACCTGATATGATAGTTACCCAAGATACCCGATAATGATAGTTTCCCAAAATAACCGACATGATAGTTACCCAAAATAACCGACATGATAGTTACCCAACATACCTGATGCGATAGTTACCCAAGATACCCGATAATGATAGTTTCCCAAACAACCGACATGATAGTTACCCAAGTAGCGAAGCCGACGTAGTTGATGAGCGCATAGATATCAGAGACGGTGAGGTAGATGAGCGACAGTAGCGCCACCGCGAGCACTGCGGCGGCCGGGGTGGACCGCGCGCTCACCATAGTCAGCATTCCCGGCATCTGGCCTTGAGCGGCGCCCGCGTAGAACAACCTGGTATTGAACACCATTTAGAACTAGAAGTGATGCTGACTACGCTATTATTTATTATTATTAGTATTTTTTCCATGAACATTGAATTTTTATTTATTTTTACTTTAAGTAACTGCAATTATTCATAAGTATAATTGGCTATAAACTTCTAATTAAAAAATAAATAAATTTTAGAAATACTCTTTAAAGATTTAATTAATTATACGTGTCACTGGTAATCCGACACTGCAAGGAGAAAAGTATATAAGAATTTTTCACATTTAATTCTAGCATCAAGTTATTAAGTGAAAAATAATCCAAAGAACTAATAATCCTACCACCATTAATAACTACCGCCATGATCAAACTGGGCAGAACAAAGCCCAGTAATAAATAACAGTAGGACACTATCGTCATAGCCTTCTCCATTGATCATACGGACATACCACAGGTAGAAGTTGGTATAGATATTTTTATATGAGGCCATTTTGACCCTAAGAGACCTATGCTTCTATTAAAAGGTAATGCAATTACTTACCTCGAAGAGGTAAGCAGTACACCGTTAACAGCGCCGAAAGTAGAAGCAGCTACGAACAGTGGAATACAGAGCGCGAACCAACCGAACAAGCGTTCAGCAAACGTCACGGCTACTGCTGCTGAGCCAAGCACCTGGAAGATAGATGAAAACATTTAATTCAATGTTGTGTGCATAAGTTATTCAATTATCTATAACACAACACAATTTATCTCATATACTTATAAAATATTGAATACTAAAGAGTTTTGTGATCTCTGACTTGAGTTAATCTTTTGACAGAAAAGTTAATCAAGTATTAATAATATTGTTACTGTGATTACGCTAATAACGTGATTAATAATATTTCTATACGTCAAATGTTTGCATGTCACTTAACTTAGATATATAAGGACGTAAAATGAAATATTTATTATGTACTCGATGGGAGTTCGCCAAGGCACAAAGTTAGGTCCCAAAGTTTTTATTTATACAATATCTTACCTCAGTAGGGGACAGTGTGGTATAGAAGGCTATATTGGTAAACGTGTAGACGATGGTGACCAGGGTGCAAGAGATAGCAATGGCGCGTGGCAAGTTTTTAACTGGATCTTTCAGTTCTTCAATAATAAAGTTGAGATAATTCCTGAAAGAGAGTAGGAGGAATCTTTTATTTCATATATTTCTGTAGCTTATTTGGGAGAGTCACTGGTTTTCTGAACGAACCCCGACAGGGATTCATTTTCAGACGAAGTGTATATTTTAATTGGATATACCCATTGGGTATAATTGTCTGAGTACTTGACTTTTGATATTAACATTAATATATTGTAAAAAACTTTTATTTATTATTTTGATTAATACATTCTCAATAATCATATAACATTGAAACGTATTCAAGTACCAAATACATAATTTTAAAGCATTGCTTAAACACAGCGCCACCTACCATCCGTTGTAAGCAAAAAGTCCGGAGTAGAAAGAGAGAGCGATAGACGTCACATCATCTGTGGTCCCCTCGAATGTAAAATGTTCCACTTTTCCTGAAATTAAATACATTTATCATTAACTTGCCGTGTAAATTATTTATTTTTCAAGAGTAGCTTAATAAGATTTAAAGTCAAATATTTCAAAGTACATGTACTAAATGTTTATCTTCTTTATATTTGTTATATTTCTTTATTATTTTTTATTCTTAAACTTATTCCTCCGTGATTCTTAATGTTATGTGTCAATTTTACTCATACATTCATATTGTCAATCTTTCATGTTCCATTCTAGTTGAATAAAACCAATGTTTACTGGTTTCGGCTATTAATTAACAGTACATGACAACGCATTGTTGTATCATATCGTTATCACCATCATAAGCCATAGTTCACCATAACGTACTACCACTGCGATAAACGAAATTGTTTAAAAATATCAATAACTAAATTTTATGTATAATTCTTGTTTAATCGTTGCGTAAAAATAATTGAGTTTGAGGGGGAACTCCTCTGAAAAGGCTTGCCTTTTTTGTGTATAAAAAATGATTTGAAAATAGATCATAGTCTATTTTCTATCCCCTTATGTAATAAGTGTAGTCCTATCCAGATATTAATTACGTTTTAGAAATATTTTTTTCAAAGATTTGACATGAAAGAATATTTATAACCCTAACCTAAACCTGGAAGAGTAAAAAATCTTCTACCAACAGCCCCATATTTTTAGATATCAAAATATTATATTAGATAGAGTATAGATATACAAATATTAGAGTATTAAGCCCCATGTATTTACTACAAATAATCTACATTACA
>DWPQ01001256.1:0-12755 GCA_018251795.1 Perichares adela | reverse complement strand
GGTCATCGTTCACGCTCACGCTATTTTAAAAATGTATGGTAATCCGGTCCCTGCGGAAAGATGATGTGCTGTCAAGCCAAAACCCTTGAGCAGGGACTGTCATATCCATACATTTTTAAGATGGCGTGAGCGTGAACGGTTACCGCTAAGATTTTTGTCTAGGGGCTCTGGACAGAAACTTTTGTATTTGAGTGAGATCTTTGTTGCGTAAAATATTGTTTGAAAAATCTCAGCTATACATTATGTCTAACCCTACATCGGTATGTTGAACTCGGCTTTATTTTATTTTTATGTACACATCATTTTACGAATGAATACTTTTTATATTAAGTTTTCTCAGAGGTATTCTTCGATTCGAGTGCATTTACCTTGTACCCAGCCGTCGGTTTTTCTAATCAAGTTTATTTTGTCTTATTCGTTCAGCTATAAATTGTCCTCTATATAAAACCTATTACAAGGTAAGCGTCCCGTGATGAGTCACAGATGCCAGTAATAATGTATTGGAATATTTTTTTACGTTATTATTGCGAACCAGCACGCACTTGATGAATTTGTCATGACTCCGACGGCCATAGCAAATCTAAAATGGAAATACCTGAAAACTGACTTGGTATGGAATCCTCCCTTTTTTTGCCTTTTTGTTATTTTACTTAATGTAGGTATCAACGCTTTTTTGTTACTTCTATAAGAGTAATAATAAAAATAGTAAAATTTTAAACTTCCTAGTTTTCTAGTACTCGGGTGCACAAATTCTAAATCAATTATTCATGTAGGTATTACTGATACACTTATGCACGACATTTTTTTGCTTCTACCACCGTTTCGGAAAGGCGCTTTATCATGGATAAGAAGAAACGGCGAAAGAAATACACATAATAATCATATTTTAAAATTATTTGTAAAATTCTATTTCACAAAAAATGTACATGAAAATACATGCTTTAAATATAAGGCTAATGTTAAGGCTAATTTATCTATCTTAGTTGAAAAGCCAAATATTTTGATTAGCTTTATTCTATACCAACTCGTCGCCCTTTACCAGGGTACCATCAAAAGCCGAGTGTAACGTCAACGTACCGAAAATGATTCTATTTCGGAGATCACCGCACTCAGTAGGTACTTTGACTTCTGAACGCTTCTTAGGTCGAATTTTATGGTCGATGCATCTTACGACGACTAAAAATATTATCGAATTTCAACCTAAAACATACAGCTATAACAATCGCGTAACGTGTTTGTAAAACGAAACATAATACTTAAGTTATCGCTCTCATAACAATCAAATTATAATGAGTTCCAAAAATCGGTTAAGGACCTTGACACATTCGTTCCATACAAGAACGTTGTTTGAGAACATTCGTATTTTTCTTCGTCCATATTCAAATTAAATACTTATAAAGCCATTTATCAAGATCATCGATTATTTGCGTATCGATGTTGAGAGTTATTCTACGATTAATAGGAGAGCCAGTTTAAATATTTCTTCCGATTTTTCTCGTGGCCAGCGACGGGTTGGTGACGTGTTTAGCATTAGGTCGACCATGGGTATTGGTGACCGCTTAATGTCAGGTGGCCCATACGGCTCGTTTGCCGGTAATCGAAATAAAAGATACACATTGTTATCGCTAATGTGTATGAAGATGAATATATAACTTTAAAATAATAATTTAAAAAGTAACAATCACTGATCATCAATTGCGTATAGAATTGTATATTTGTATAACCAACGTATACCTCACGTAGTTTCCCAGCTTACATTCTATAGGTAGCCGGTTCGTCAAGAATAAAAACTTAACTATAATCATAGACCAGCTCCTTTGTGCTAACCCTTCGCATTGCCGATAAACGTTAACCGGTTAACTGACTAGTAACAGACTATAATAGTAACGTGCGTCCTTGAACAGACCCATTTTAAAGTTCGTACAGTCAATGTCTGCTTAAATAGACCTATAAACATACATGTATATATTCACAATCATACAGATTTAGTCCTTTAGAGTCTAGTGAGTAAAAAACTATGAAAGGGTTTGGCTCTATGTACTACACACATTGAGTGGGTTGCTATCCAAACGCACCTGGTCGGTACGTTTATAAAACCGTTTTTGGAAGCATCAACATGAAAATGGAAATTTGACATTTCGAAATCGGTAAAAGTTGAAAAAGTTTCTGATTTGTAATAATAATAAACTTAATAAAACTGTTTAGACTTTTTTTTCAATATTAAATAAGTTAGTGCTTGACTACGATCCCATCTGATGGTAAGCATGATGTAGCCATAGATGGTGAAGCACACTAAATTAGTAAAAGCCTATTCACTCTCATCTTCAGACATTCACATTGACTACTGATACTAGAGAGTAAGTAGAATAGAAACGAATTGATAATCGCTAGATTGAAATCTTCGCTGTTGTCGGGTCTTTGAGCAAATATTCGGCACATGGTAACTTAAGAATAAGTCAGTCACCACCTCAACATAGTCAACGTGCGATCTAAGGCAGATAGGCCCTGGCCTTGGGGTTTCGACAATGACCCTGCCAGCCGCACGCCGCACGCCGCACGCGCAGTGCGTACGTTACAAGTTCAAGACCATACATTACTCGACAGCCTTGAATTATGATTCATGATTCGAGATATTAGAGCGTTAGAGCTTTAATTTGAAACCTTGAGGTACCGCGCCCATGAATATTGATGCTGTTTGGAGTTTGGCAATATTTGGAATTTGTTTAGAAACTTTGGATCGCTCCATAAAAAGTTTATTTATGAATTATAAAACATAAGTTTAAGGCAGAGTTTTTCCTGCCCGGAAAACCAGCGAAACTGGACCAGAACAGTTTTTGTAAAACATGGTTTTTATGCATCTTGTAAACTAAAGAAATCCCTGGAAAAACTAAAAAAATGGAAAAAAGTAGCCTATTTTTAACCTAAGAACTTCGATATAAAATTTCATCACAATCGGTTCAGCGGCTTGACCGTGATCACCCCACGTTACTTTCTCATGTATATTAGTACAGATAACATAAATGAATCGAAACGTCATCATTTCGATAGTCTTCTAGCAACACGAGTCGTGTACATACACTACTCTCTAACTAAATAATCTCTCTACCGAACTACAGACCTAATGGACGCTCTAAAACTCGTCAAAGGCAAAATCAGGAATATTACTATTTATTAAGACACACTATAGTTATAAAAATATTAAATTTCCGTGTGTATATTGTCCGTACCCACTTCGCATCGTCCTGTTTGTTGTGTTCCAACATATTGCAGCTCGTAACTCGTAACTGCAGACTTTAAAATATGGCATTTTTAATATGAGTGCTAAAGGCGGTTTTGTACTAAAAGATAGCTTACAATCAAAAAAATGTTTTAGCTAAGTAAACATTACAACATACTTTATTGCGCACACCATAATGAAATATGTATAACAATCATAACGTACACAAGAGGCGGTCTTACCGCTAGGGTAGCGATTTCTACTAGACAACCTTTGGGCAGAGGACATAATTAGAGTAAGAAACACAAAGCTTAAAGCTACTACGCATAGTACAATAAGAATAGTAGGTCATCAAAGGCCACTCGGCGAGTTAATTGCCTACTCATACGATGATACATAAGATTGTCATAATTTTTTGTAAAATATTATTAATAACCGGCGGAGTCCGATTTGTATGAAAGTAATGAAGCTAACCTACTATGTTATACTATGTACCAAGTGTCCAATATAAAGCGTTGTCTTCGCTAATACATGTGCGCGATCTCGGAGACGATGACGCGATACTCATTGTGCAAACTTGTGAGACGCAGTTCATTGTCGGCCCCACCCCTTTATTTACAATAATTGCGACCGTTGTATGAACAACATTCGCTGACAAAGACGAGAGGGACACGAACCGAGTTTTGTTTTCGGCTTCCGCGAACCGGTGCAAGGATTTCAATGTGCGTGTAAAAATTATGAAATATGCATGAGACTAAGATGCAGAGATGCTAGATGTGACTAAGTAGGTAGTCGTAAGGATAAGAAGATGGCCGGTCTGGTGGTAACGAGTGGTCACCACTATACTAATAACATGCGCCCTTGTACAGACCCGTTTTAAAGCTCGTACAGTCAATATCTACTTAAATAGACCTACCTATAAACATAGATGTAATATTTACACATACAGATAGATACATACACACATATACAGATCCATCCAGATTTAAAGTATATTATAGTAGATGTAATGTTGAGTGCCTTCTAAACATCAAAGCAGTTATATAACTTTGTTAGTAACTGTTAACTCTGAGTTAGTTGCTTGAGTTTGTTGATCGCCTGCGTTCAACTTAAGCCATATGAACGATATTAAAGTGAACGAATCGATACAACAGCAGCCTCATAGCCGTCTAGAGACTTAAAACTTAATGTGCATATATGTAAAAGAAACAATGTTTAAGAAAAGGACCCTAAAATCAGCATTTAGAGCATAAATTTAGAGAATTCTACATGAAAATGTATTTGATATTATAACAAAACCGAAAGTTCATTCACGTTCTTGAATATTCCAGTCGATCGCGCACATTTAACTCATTAAAACAGAAAAAACAATGGAGACTCGACGCGAAACTTGTACAATAAAACAACAGTTTTGTTTTTGGCACACCGAAAAATAATACTGAGCTGAAGTGACGAGACAATGTACTTACGTGCTTGTAAAACCCACAGCTGGGCGCGTGGTTTCACCACAACTAATACCGCTAAGGTCTGTTTGAAACATATGATTACCCACCAACGTTAGTCAAGACACCTGATGGTAACATTGTTCCTGTCACCAATAGATGTATGCAACATCAAACTAATTCTTACTGCTATCCGTACTATATCTAAAAGATTTAAGTCTAGAAGGGTTTAAATAGGATGCCAATTCATATATGATCATGTAAAAACCTTATTATGAGGACCGCTGGGATTAAAAGTAAATGGTACAGAGCCCTTTGGTAGCAGAGACGAGGTACCTCTCGACATAGCTTCGTCCGCTGCTCTGCAGGGTATACACGAGCATTGGAGGCTTAGTCTAATTGACTACCTTACACCTAATACCAAATATTAGGTATATCTATACTAATATTATAAAGAGGAAAGATTTGATTATTTGTTTATTTGTACTGAATAAGCTCCGAAACTTCTAGACCAATTTGATAAATTTACCATTACATTCCGACATTATCCGTGATGAACATAGGCTACTTTTTATATTAAATACTCATCAGCTATATTAAACACTTTTAATTAAAATTTTATGACGATTTTTCATTGCTGTTATACGAATAGAATATTAAAGGATTATTACTAACAGTGGCGTGAACATTTAGTCGGCTAAGGAGGCAATGAACCGTTTCTTAACCGGCTATCTAATTTGACTATCTACTATTTGGCTATCTATATGAAGGGTTTAACTCAGTGAATGATAGCTACGGTATGAAAAGGTATTGTACAAAAACGATGTAAAACGACACGATAAATACAATAATATTGTCATTTGTCAAGCCTTGTGCTAGGAAAATCTCTTACAGCGAGGTAGGTATCTTCTATACAAAAATCTTCAATATTCAATAGATACGCTTCATACGGGTATAATATTCTCCCTACAGACTAAATCCGTATGATATTAGCGCGGCTAGGTCAAGCCAGGCTTCCAAGGGACCTCAGAGGGTACTAAGAGAAATAGAATTACTTATAATATTGAGTTTGTTGCGTGCACGGAAAATTTTACCTCAGCGGGTTTTTCAGTAAAACAAATATTTGGTTTATTTATATGATTCGAACTGTGTCCGACCTCAGGTTTATCAAGTCCGATTCTTTATTCATAGACATTGTATCATGTGTACCGTAACGTCTTTAATATTTGCTTTACTGTATCTATATACTCATATACAATGTCGTACACGCATCGGCAAGTTTTAAAAGGGTAGATGCTCAAAACAATAAATAAGCAGATTGATGAGATATTCCGAATATTTATTTTTAAATGTAATAGTTTTAATTTTACCTTTAACATTATGAATTTAGAATCAAAATCTTTTCATCAATATCTTTGGTTTTAATTTTATTGGCCACTTGGTTCCTTGTGAGTTTGATTTATTTAATCAGTCGAATCGTAGTCTGCAACACCAAAGGTGATCAAGGCGAACGTGGTACAAGTGAAGTGCTTTCATGATTATGTTACATGTTCATAACTCCAACCGTATCAGGCCAATCTAGTTCCTAAAATCCGAACTTCGGTTTTCAATCGCAAATTTTTTCGACAAATATTACTCATGTTTATTTAAAAATTTGATAATCATGCTAAAACATCGGTTAAGGATCTTTAAGTATTTCATTAACAACGTCGACATAACGGAGCTTTATTCATTAGTCGCGTAACAATACTTACGATCAATTATGTGGAAATGAGGTACTGTACGAGTTACGATTATTTACATTGTGTCACATGCATGGAATATTACTTCATCGCCCATATATGTACAGTGCCATCTAGTTTGATTAGCCTGAACTTCGATAATACTATCATCAACAATATACGTGTATTATCAACAGATAATAATAATTATAAACAAATCAATATATGAAATTGTCTATTACAAATTAATCAAGTTCAGAATATTACTTTGCGCTTTATTGTATTGTTTCTTTAAAAAGTATGTTTAAAAAGTTCTCGAACATTTTACTCATACTCCCACACAGAGAATACAATGGGCCGAATACTGTGACCTAAAAACATAAAACATGCGTGCTTTAGATCTTGAAGACATTCTGAGCTGCTTGAGTTATGAGCGTCTCGCAAAACCCGACCTTTAAGACTATCATCCAACCCTGAAAATTGACAAAAATGTAACATTGAACGTTGTTAGCCATAGTAAATAAACGTAAAAGTAAACTTTGTTATTCAAAACTTGTGATTAATTCCAAAACGTACAAAATGGCTCATCTGAGTGCACTGTCTCAGGATCTGAATGGAGGATTGTGATATTAAGTTCTACAAATAGCGCTCCTGAATGCAGATGAGCCCTGTCTAATCTAAAGTTGGCGCCTGTGACGCCGCTAGAAATAACACCAGTGCTACAAATGTCGATGTCCAATCTTTTCATGACGCATCGGCCTGCCCGCGCGTCACTAAAATCTGATCGAACCGATCGCTTCGGTAACGATTACGTGTGATCGATGAAAAAGCGAAAACGTGCGAGCCATCACTGTCAACCGAACGAGCCCCCCGCGCACTAGTTAGCTCACTTCAATAAAACATCGATTCGGTTGCGTAACAACAGCTGAGAGACGGAACGAAAAAAGTATAAACTTTAACAAGTTGTTTACAAACATTCAGCTCGGGATACAACGATCGGCTGGAAGCTCTGCTACTGCAACAATTGTGAGACCTTTGACTTCATACTCGCGCCCCCTGTCGTGTATAAAAGAAATTCATCGGGCTTGAATTGCGAACTTATTTAAAGAGATCGATTCGCTCGGATCGAGATTAAATAATCGATTGTTATTTTTTACTCCGGAGGTGTCAAAACTTTTTGCTGCGGCGTCATTATGACGGATAGAAATCGCAGTAGTATGGTTGCGGTCAGGATTATTTGAAACGAACACTCAATTAATTTCGGATCGGATTCGACATCACCAAATTACACGTTGACCATCTTTGTGGAAATGAGTTCACTAATGAATAGTAATTTACGGAATGAATTAGAGGTATTCGAGGAGGGGAAGTTTTTAAATTTCTGACGCGAAGATCCCGCCGTAGTTAGAGTCCATTACTGGTCGCGAGCGATAGTTTAAAGAGTGTTAACGAACAGGCGCGGCTATGTAAGGGTCAGTCGAGCGGAGGAGGAGCAATGACGAATGTGAGGGGTTGATGAACGCGGGCGGTCTATTTTGGAGCGACTAAAAGCGGCGGCGGCTCACCGAGTGACATTTAGTCGGCTAGGTGCATCCGACACTGTACTACTGTACTATCAAATACTACACATAGCTTCGTCATCCAACACTCAAAGAAAACTTTTAATTCACATATTTTTAGCGTCTCTATAATATTCTGTTGTGATACCCTTGGCACCGTTTTCTTAGAAAACATTTGAAACGAGTTTATTTAAACATATTTACTGCAATCCTTTGGTAGTCTGCTGATGGTAATGAAGATGTTTTCAGCTGAAAAGAGCCGAACGCCTATGGAAGAGTTAGTGAGAAATCTTAGTAAATATAATTAGATGGAGTACCTAGAAGGTCTGCGCTTTCTGATGAAGATCTTTGACTATCTGAATACTCTAACATTGTTTATATTTTAAAGACTGCTGTCTATCCTTTTCGTGCCCTTCAATACACAAAAGGAATCCCAACAGCCAATTGTGCTCAACATTGCTAACTGTTTATATCTTCAAATGAGACAAATCATGTCAAGAAAAAAAATGTATAAATCCTAATCCCTAACCCGAAATTCCAATATGATTTCAAAAATTCCAGTAAAATTCACCTCTAACATAATTATAAGTAAGTACCAAGGAAGCAGAGATGCATCAGATGTTTACAAGATGTTGCAATTAGTCGTTCGCTGTCTCAAACATCTAAATAAGATGTATTTTTCCGGGGTAAATACGATGATCAGTCCATCGTAGGACGTTGGAACAACAATGAGCATTCCCGATCAATGGGTCCGACTACAAACATGTGTCGATAAATTAAAAATAAGAAAATCAAAACGATTTTGATAAAATGTTACAAGTAAATTTATATATTCTGTTCGATTAGTATTGGAATTATACTAAAGTTGAGAATAAGCATACATAAATAGAATTATGTTAGAGTTGAGAACTTTGGACAGCAAATGGATGGAATTGCGATTAATTGAAATGTTTGAAGTACTGATGGATAAAGTCATGTTCAAGTTCAACATAGATGTATGGTATTTGTTCAGGTGTGATATTTCAGGCTTAGCATAATAGAATATTTAAGTCGGGATATTTTAAGCATGGGTGGAATTTAAGGATAAAACATTAAAGCGGAGACACTGACCACGTATTATATTTTGATATTGATACATTTTAATATTGATGACTGTTGTGTAAAAGGCGCATAACCCTCAACAGAGGTTCTCATGTACCTAGTTAAAGATTCAGAAGTCAGATTGGTCAAATCAGATCAGGATTGGATCAGTCAAAGGTTTGTTATCTAGATCATGAATGGTTTAAATAACTTTTTACTACGTACTACATTCGAGACCATTTTATCGTTAGATAGTTTTAGTTCTCTATTATTTTCTATTTGCAGATACGACAAAGCCTTAAATCCGGTATGTAACGTTTACACGTTAGCTCAATTCGAGCCGCGCTGCGTGGCAAATTAGATTAAACTGTGAAAAAATTAGTCTGATCATAACAATAAATAAACGCACGAACTCGCGTGGAAGCTTATAACGAACACAATGAGACGTTAAACTCGTTTGAGTTACCTCACGTTGCTGTGCGCCTGGTGATGCCGGTCCGAATATAGCGTAAAAAAATGCGCACACGCATCCATCCAACATTTGGAGATATACTGATGAATATAGGCCTCCCTAAAGCTTAGCATCCAGAGTATTATATTTTAATCGATCCACAGCAGGTAGAGGAGTCAGTTTTCCGACTTCTGTAGTCATTTGTTGGTACGTGACGATTGCCGTATTTACTAGCAACATCGTGACACCAATATATATTATACATTTATTTATTACAATAACTAAAAAAACTAATCTCTTAACAAAACATCCATACTCAATGTTACCTCTCGTCTCGCGTGAACAAACCCATTTCTCAGGATATAAAATGTCCTAGATCCTAAACCCGTCATAAAAGTTACAAATATTACAAAGTTCAACGTAATATATTTAGTTTTTTAGCATGTTATCCTAACAAACTGATAGATAAAATATATATTTTAATCTGTAAATCGATAACAAAGCCTACTATTTCCGAAAGATTTCGCACCATAACAATGAACATAAATAGTCCAGAGTACTCAAGAATAACTTCGCAACAGATACTTGGAAAGGACAATAAGAAGAACAAACAGTATAAAAATATAAAACAAAAATAAGTTAAAGTCAAATCAATGTAAAACACATCGGATAAACAAATCAGATTTCTAGAAATGGTCCATGTGACCACAATGGTTAGGATTTCGGGTCTCGGAGGCATTTATCAGACATCGGTCGAAGAACGGACCATTAAACAAAAATGATACAGATCGAGTGACTTGGGAGATCGGATTGCAAACATTTTAATTAGGGTTCTGTGTTCATAATGCGATACTGTACGAGACAAAGCGTTGTTTGTTTTGTCTTCTTTGCGAATGAAGTAGAAAACGAACATGTCAACTTTGAAATAAGTATCATGAATCGAAGAAAAATAAGTTCACATTTAAGAACAGACGAGTAGCTAGCTATTATAGATATTTTATCAATGCCTACAATTATCCCCAGTGATAGGTGTAGGTATCCAATCCGGATGAGAAGGTTTTGGTCGTGAGGAAGAAAAATGTACACGTGAAGTTTATTCATCGTTTCGGTGATTTATATCCTTGATCAGAAACAGAGTGAGATCTTATACTGGTAACTGACAGCAAATCCTGGTAGCAAATCGACATTACAAAACATAAGACAAATGCACACAAGTGGGTATCACCGATAACTGAAGTAAACGCAACGGCAAGTTAATTGTTTACCTTTACCACTTCATTTCCCAAAAGGCACAAAACAAGGCGCTACACAGGCACCCGGCCAGCCGGCGGCCGGCACACGGCTAGCTTCGCAGAAGTCATCTTGTTCGTTTTTCTTCAAATGTCTTTACACTCCGCCGCGTCTGGTAATTAGCATCACTTTTCAGCCTAGAGCCTCTCCGTACCGCGCCCCCCGCACTTCGAACCTACCTAAAAAACTATTTTCGACATCCTATTTTTTCCTTACACTTTACCGAAGTCTTCGCGTTCGCAGCAAAAAGGTCAAATCCTCGGACTTCAATCAGAAATAACAATGAAAGAAGACCTTTTCTGCGAATAATTGACATGACTGATTACAAACACTTTTTTGTTATCTTAACAGTTTAAGTAATTGATTGTGGTGAATTAATTGATTTAAAGACTAAGAATCCTGAGACATTAATTACAAAAGGAAACGTAGTATTTATGGGTATCAGCACATTCGCGTTCTTAAATTATTTATAGAATATTCAAGTGGTATAATAAGTTATTGAGAAGCATTGAAGCGTGCTAATCGGACTTCTCAATCGACTTTTTATCGTTATGCTAAATGTCACCAGTCAGTGAATAACAACATTAACACAAAACATATAAAAATATTGGTAAACATTTTGAAAATAAGCTTAAGTATAAGAAATAATATAAAATCAATATTATTTCATTTAAACGCCTCGATTACCTGATCGATGATGTTGAGTAAGTTAAAAAAATTCAAAGTAGACCTTGTCATTTTTATTTGCAAAAAACCCTTTGATGTGTGAGTGTTTATCTACTGGAATAAACAGAGCCAATTCACATATTTATGACGTAGAAAAGGTATATCATTATATTATTTGTAGAATTAGTCTCAGATTATCAAATGTGTTCTCAGCAACCAGCACGGGCCATCCCAGTGCCTGCGCAGGACCGTATAAATAGGTTAATATTTTGATTGTGGCCATTTGTATCACAAATTAGCGGTCGTCGACCACTGATGACCTAACACCAGGATACTAGCACCGATCGAGATATTTCGTAAGCACGCAAATCGGCGAAGTCATTACAATGACTAACGAATCGATCACAAAAACATACGCAAAAATTGCGCCATTATTCTCCTAAACTAGTTACATATGAAACAACATGCTTTGGTTGATTTACGAGACATCGATTAGAAATATTATTGTAGTTGAGATTAATTTGGATTATCCCCACATTTGTTATGATGTCCAGAGACCTTACAAAATTCAAAATCTTCCGTACCAGATTTGTTCACAAAAAAAATTAAGTTTGAATTTTCCGCGCACTTTCACGTTTACCGACTTCACTGTCGAACTTTACAGGATGTTGGATTTCTTAAAAAGTATTGGCATATACATGTGCCAACATAAAAAATAAATAGTAGTTGAATAATAATACTCATATTTTTGTACGTTGTTGGGAGCCAGTACACCTCTGAAAAAAAGTCGTGTATTTTGGTGTTCCGATCTGGCAGCCCTAATTCGAGCGTTCGAGATGAGCTAGCACAAAAACACCGATCGAGCGAGAGTCAACTAGTCGCGTTGAAAATGAGTAGTAAAAGTGTTGTAAGTAAACAGTGCTTTCATTTTTATTCGTCCTCGCATTCTATTCAGGTTTGGCTGTCACTTTTTCTTTCGTTGCGCGCTGGCGGAGGATCTGAGCTCGCGGGCTGCCTTGACCTTCGGGCGCGATCGGTCGCGATCGGTCGTGCGGGCGGCCATCGACCCCGCTTCACGCCGCTCAACTCCGCATGCACCTTCCGTAATCATGTAGGTATTCGCGTGACGATTATCACTTCATTTATCTATGCTGATTTCCGCTCCTTCTGCTCCTGGGTCCCTGGTCCCTCCTACACCCGGCCAACTGTAGACTATGCTAAAACGGTCAGGTCTTTAGTTTTTTCTCAACATCCTTGTCATGTTACCCCGTCCAGGGTCGAGGAAACCCTGAGACGAAGCCACACGCAAGTAAAAATTTAGATAGAAAA
>DWPQ01001255.1:0-12757 GCA_018251795.1 Perichares adela | reverse complement strand
AACATAGCAAAACAATTAGATACAACGATAGGTGATTTGCTATGTGAGGAACAACAGGCGTTCGAATAACCGATCGTTACACTAATAGAGGAGTCAGCTTTTGTTAAAATATAGACCTACTATCGTTTATGTGATAAAATAAACAGTTACCTTTTTTGACATCGTTAGGGAGGAGAGGGTAAATATAATAAAAAAAAACCTTAAGAATTGTCGGCTCCATTAATGTATACGTTTCTTGAAGCAAAGGTGACCACTAAATCACACTTTTTTTAGACTTAAGCCTACAAAAAGCCTTATTTAAATATGCATATTTATAATTAGTTATCAATTCATTCGTGAGTGAATAACGAGAAAACATGAATATCTGAGAATTCTCCATAGTTTTCTTGAAGATGTGTGAAGTAAAGATATTTAGCTAGTAGTGGATTAACTATCGCATAAAATTCTCCTTTTATGTCCTGGTTGATAATGTTACTTTTTCAATGCATCGATAAGATAAATGTTTAGTTTTAAAAATGACCTTTAGTAACGACAACTAAATTGTAGCAGTTAAATCACATAATTATAATGGATAATTAAAATTATTTGATTGAAATCCTCTCGCCAAGTTAAAATAGAAACAAAATAACGAATTTGTAATAATATCTCAGCACATTAATCCTTAGAACTATTTTATTTAAAAATAATACTGTTTTCTTCCGTTATGAAACAGTGTGCGACCACGCTTATCTGTAGGATGTCTTCGTGAGCGAAACGTAAATTGATTACATGTAAAACTGTTAGCCAATGGTTATATGCACCGAGGAGACCGGGGCGTTAAGGAAGTTTACTCGTTTCATTAATCTTAGACTTATTTATGTAACAAGGTAGATGGAAGTAACTCAACGCGCAAAATTATCGTTAATAAGCGATTATAGACATACTAGGATTTACTTTTTGTGTGTGTGTGTTATATCATGGACATATTCGGAGATTAAATTTTAATAAACGTTAATGAACGCTAATGTCGGGGCCGCAGTCCAAAACGATGGCTAGATCAGGTATCCAAACACCTGGAGATACCAGTCAGTGCGGCACTCCACCAAGCCGCTGATCGCTGTAGATGGAGACAAGTTATACAAACAAATGCATCAAAGTCACGATCCTCAGCAATGAGGCACGACTGAAGAGAGTAAAATGTTATAACTTAAGTTATGTTGGTCAATTCTCCCCCAGGTTTAAGATGTTTCCTTCAAAGAGCACGGAGTTTATGAGAAAAATTTTGCGGAAAGTTATAGACCAGAGAGGTGGCATCGACGTTAAGGTAACGGAGCCAAGGGATCTGCTCGACATCTTGATTAAGATAAAACAGGAAAGTGGCGAAGGTATCCAAATATCAGAAGCATAGTTAAACAAACACTATTTCCAAAACAGCGGATGAAGATTGCTTCCGATTTTCCTGAATATTTTAATGCTATTTTCAGAACTAGACATGACAGAAAACATGATGTTAGCTCAGGCTACCGTGTTCCTCCAAGGAGGTTTTGATACTACTGCTAATACACTAACCTTTGTCATTTATGAACTGGCGTTCAATCTTGAAGCTCAGGTATACTATGTCTTTAAATCAAGATTATTATTATTATTATCGGAATTATGTATTGTACTTTTTTCTTTGTTACATTAACTAGTTTACATTTTTTTTGCTTGTTTCTTCCTTTAGCGTTAATCTCTAATGATCTGAATTTTTAGTATTACTAAACTGTTTTATCACCGATGTTGAAAGTTCTGGCTATCCCAAAATATTTTTCTTTGTGTATACGTAAAAGTACATTGTTTTCTAGAATAAATTGATCAAAGAACTACAGGAAGCAAGAGATCAATATGGTGATAATTTATTAGATGCCGGCGTCCTGTCACAGCTGACGTATCTTAACTGTGTAATTTATGGTAGGTTTAACATGTTGATGAAATGGATATCTTTAATAAAATATAATTTATAGAATTCACGTTTACTTTTGATAGTTTCTGATATACTGAAAATATTATCTTGTCAACTTAAGAAAAAAAAATACCATTTTAATGTTACTTCTTGTTACTCCAAGATTCCAGGCCTGGCAGACGTAACTTACTTCCACAGAAACGAGATGTATATAATATCGTAGTGTTAGTATATACTATGAGTGGGTGCATACCTCCTAGTTTGTAACAACGGCCAATTTTGAGATATTAAGTGCTTATATCTGGCACGCCTGGAATCTTGCTCTATTTGTTGTTCTTCTAATTTGTTATATATTTTTATGTTTTGGGTTAAAGAGGGATTAAGAAAGTACCCCATATTCAGCTGGTTGGACCGTATTGCTCTTGAGGATTACAAAGTTGATAACCATCTCACAATTAAAGCCGGTACTCCGGTGTACGTGAATGTGATCGGGCTTCACTACGATCCTGAGTTCTATCCCGAACCCGATATGTATAACCCTGATCGATTCCTCCCAGAGAACAGACCTGGCACAAAGACTTTTACGTTTCTGCCTTTTGGGGATGGTCCTCGGAAATGCATCGGTGAGTAATGTTTAATTATATCTTGTGGTCTGGACGTTGCTAACGATTTTGTAATATTAATAACGATCAGTAATTGTAATAGTAATATTATGATCATTCTATGAAATGTCCTATTACCGATTGCAGTTGAATTCATGAAAATCGTCAATGTACGTTTCATGTTAAAAGATGAAAAGTAATATGATAAATGTTTCATTCTACGACGTTGAACGTGAGAACGCTTATCAAAAATTATGTACAAAAATCTAAACATTCTTACAACTACATAAGCACGTTGGCATTCTGTAGGATCTCTTCAGTGCCGGGAATCTCAAAAGTTAAGACTTAAAACCAACAGTTTTTATTTTTTATATTGAAGAAGCAAACTTGTGGCAATTTTCTTATTTCAGGTCAACAACTTGGTCTCGCAAACGTCCGTCACGGTCTGGCTGCTATCTTCTTGAAATACGAAGTCAGGCCTCTCCCCAATTCTCCGAAACCCATAGATGTACAATTGGAAAAGAAAGGGTTACTTACTGTCTCCGAAGAAATACTCTCGGTGGAGTTTATTCCTAGGAAACGGTTTAATTAGTTTGTAAACCTAAAAGGACTTAAAGGACGTAAAGGACGTAAGGACTTAAATTTTATAACACAAATAAAAAAATAAAGAAAATTTTGATTGTAATTATTTAATAATTTTATGTACTTGGAGGGAGATAATGTCAACATTATCTGCGGACATCTGAATATTATCTAAAATAAATAAAGTAAAATAGTTCCACGACTGATTTTATTAGATTATTCAAATTACTTTGAGTTACTCAAGTCAACTAGAACGATAATTAATTATTATTAAAGCAATTATTCAATCATTTGTTTTAGGTTTCATACAGTAGTTCCTAAGAATCACTATACGTAGCGTATAGACATAGCCTAACTACCAACATCATACTCCATAATTTACCAATGCTTTGAGTGGTAAGCAAAGTTCAAATTTTGCAAATTGTGATCCTAAGGAAGTGTAATAACCTTTATCTATCCTTTGAGTTCAAGCTAACCTCACTTGTACGTGGTGCACCCTGGCGGACAACGGATGATACGATGACGCTTTCAGTGAAATAAGTAATAACCTGGAACTTTTTACAGATTAATATAAAAACTTGCAAGCGTTACGAGCGGGAAGCCAACATTCAAAGCTCGGAGCTATTACTACTACTATGTTTTTTTTCAATTCGCAATGAAAAGAACTAGAGATGGTAGTTTTTTATTATCAACAGATAGATATTCTACAAATCACAACAAGAGGAATTAAAGAGTAGTCTATTGTGGTCAAATGTCTACATAAACATTAACACAATATTTTTTTCTTTTAAACGGAATTCACAGTTTGAAATATATAAAAATGAAGGTAACACCGGTTGGGTTAGGTACACGTATGATATAGGATTAATTAAATTAAGTATATATGAAGCTCAAACTATCGATGAGTTATGCAGGAGGTGCTCATTGGCCCGAAGAAATCCTCTCCGTGGAGTCTGCTCCTAGAAAAGAGATATAACTTCAGTAGGTTATTCTATATATATGAATTAGACAATCCAAGTACGATATGGATACGGCAGCTATACTGATCTTAATCTAACTCATCTTCCCCAAGTAGTCAAAAAAATATAACCTAAGAGGTTGTAATAAAATTATTAATTAATTACGTTAGTAATTTCACAGAACTAGATTTGTAGAAATCTCCTGATCTCTTAAATCCCTTGACTAAAAGCAAATAATATTGTTTGGATACTCGCCAGAGATGGTATTTAGCATCGTCCTAATAATCATCCATAAGGAAATATATGTATAAGTTGAAAGAGAAAATATATTACTAGCCAGTAGGAATGGACTTAATCTTAGAGTATAGTCGAAGGCCAAAGAGCCGGGAAAAATATATTTTTTAGTTAATAGCCAAACGAGCAGATGAACCATCTGATGGTAAGCAGTTACTGTTGCCCAAGGACATCAGTGATACCGAAGGCTTCACAGGCGAAACGGAAGAACCACTTGTTACTGTTTTGCCGATACTACAACCGAAACAAGTTGGATCATTGCAAGCTTGATTCTAGAAGGAAGTTGGTAAGCCAAGATAAGAAGCCTGGCACGACAAAATAACTTACCATCATTAATAAACTGCATGTACAGTGTCCAAACCTTCAGCATAAAGGACCTAGCGCCATTATCTTGTTTGTTGGTCAACAAGCTGCACTATATGAGGTTGCTTTGGCCTCGAAGATGGAACCGCTTACACACCAATATTGCTGACTGGTAATTGTCCATTTGGTTCTTTGTTTATCTTTGAGTTGGAGTTAGGGTTAAAATCCACCGCGCGCTTATCAATTTGTGAAGATAATGCTACTAGCGTTCACCTACCGAACTTTTGACCACGGCTGAAGCTTTTGGACGCTTTCAATCTTGTATGTTTGAGTTCGTGCGAAATAATACAGTATTTTTGACGTTTTGCTGAACTACGAATACTATTGCAGCGATGTTGAACGTCGAATACTGTGCACGGACTCAGGCGATCACTTCATTATAGATGGTCTGCTTGTTTGATATATGCAGAAATAGTCTAATGCCCAACGTTTGTGCAAAAGAGTTTAATTATATTTTGTCTGTTCAAAAATATTCAGCACCGCCAATAATCATATTATTATACGAATATTGTTGTATTGTATTGATTGAGATCCTTTGCAGTTTTATTTTAGGAGCGTAGATAAAAGCATTATATCTCGGTCAGTGACGTTATGTCTGCAGTGAATAAGCTTTAATTCATTTAATTATCAAACGTCAACACACTAACGTAAGTTTGTCAGTTACATCCTTTGTGTCGAGACATGGATAATTTAAATACTGAGCGAACAGAGAAAATATATTGGGAATAATAAATCATTACTTTTTCTTCACATCATAATAATAATCAATATGCTGATCTTCGTAGTATCAATAGGTCTCCTATTCGTCATCATTTACATCTATATACGATGGACACAGCTGAAGCAGTACTGGGGGAAGCGTGGTATTACGTTTATTCCACCGCACCCTGTGTACGGAAGTATGACATTCTTACTACGGGAAAATGCGGTAAGTTTCAAATTTATAAATCAGTGCATATCCGACAAACAAGCTTACTTAATGAAATGAAATTTTATTTATTCGAAGTAAGTTTTTACAAACATTTTTCAAAAGTCAATTTACGCAATCACTTCTGCAAATCCCCACGATGAGTAGGCCTCAGAAGAAGAAGCGGCTAGAAACTGCAAGGGAGTATATTTTCCTACTCACAGTTACAGAGAATACTTTATAGCTATATCTTATTAGGTATTATTCCATTCCTGTTTTTTGTATTTAAACATACTCATGCCCAGGCATTCTTGCTAAACGGGCCATCTGTTGGTAAACTTTTACCGTCACCGTCATACACAAAAAAAATTACAGTAACATTACGTGGACTTAGTGATGCTAGTTGCCGGTAGTGGCTATGACAATAGATCCCTTTTGATTTTGATTTGAACCTTGAACCATGTAATGCCGAGTAATTTTGATTTTTCATAGTAGTAAGACTTAAATAAAACGGTATTCATCGGCAATGTACAAAACGTTAGCTACAATAGGCCATTAATATCACTTGTTAATTCTTGCAATGATCACTGCTTTTATGTACGCTCAATTGTTTTTAAAATTATTTCTAGGGTACATGGTATCGACGAATGTACGAGGAGTTTAAGGCGCCATACATAGGATTATGGGTATTCTGGCGACCAGGTATCATTATTAACTCGCAAGAAATTGCGCGAAATATTCTCATTAGAGACCAAGCCAACTTTAGAAACAGATTTGCTAGTTCTGGTACTACAGACCCCGTTGGCCAGCTCAACATGTTTACACTTAAAGTAAGTACAGACGTGATCATTAGTGAGCGTAATGGTTCCAACTACATATTTACTCTTATAAGTAAAAGGCCCGCAATTCGCATCCTGAACAATTCCTGAACAATCCTGATCAATTTTTGAAAGTTATGTGCGTAATAGTCGGCTATTGATATAAGAAAAAACGTAATATAATTCTACCCGATCAGACATCAAAGATTCACCCATATTTATCATGATGTTAACAGTATAATTTATTGAAAAAATTATTGACAAAGTAAATTTGCAGGATCCACTATGGACTGTTCTAAGAAAACGTCTAACGGTTCTCTTCACGGGCTCCAAGTTGAGGGGTATTCAGAATCTCGTTACAGAAAAGTCTAAGCAACTAATTGAAAGAATCGAAAGAGATCGGAAGAAACCTGATCCTATAAACTTGTTGGTAAGCATTTACCTGGATTAGAATCAATATAGGTTATGTCTACTTTTGTATGGTGGTACTATTATTACGAGCCTGCAAATTTAAATCTAAAATATACTAAAAAATGTTTTAGTCCTTTCCGTTGTTGTGTTGGAGGATTAGTTGAGGAGTGATTTGTCCTCCTTCAAGGCCAGCATTGCATTGTTGACTACTCTTGTGTTGTTAATGTCTATAGGCGACGGTGATCACTTACCATCAGGTGACCCGTTTCCTTTTACGTCAGCCCTCAGACTATAACAATAAGTGAATTTACTAATTTGTGTTTTACCATCATGGCAAAAATGTAGTCAGTAGTTGTGTAAATAGTGGTGGTAGCCACATACCACCGGGTGACCAAAGTATTAATTTGTTAGATATTAATTATAATCTACTGAAATGATAATGCTAATATGATACTTCTCCAGGCCATGCTCACTGATTTCTCCATTGACATTATCGGTTTCTCGACTTTTGGAGTAACGTCTGACACGATCCTCACCGGAGAGAGTCACATGAGAAACATCGCCAAGGGTTTAGTAAAGTTCGATCTGTTTAGAGCTCTGTCTTGGTGCTGTATATTCTTCATTCCAGATCTGGTCGATATCTTCAGGTAAATTAGTTTTATGTTATATTTCGCCTATTTAGAATGTTACAATCGAACTCATAACAGTGAAATAATCTCACAACCAAACAATATTTACTCTCCCACTGATGTCTTTGTGTGATTAAACAATATTACTATTTCGTTTTATGAAACGAAAGCTTTCATATTTGATAGAATATCAGACGCAACACTATGTTGGCTGTTTATATAAGATTTGTACCTACTTGTAATTAAGATGGGCTGAAACATGTACATTATAATTATTTATAAATAAAAGTAGAACAGTTTATTTCAATTGGAATTAATTTACAACCGAGTTTAGTTCTCGCCAAATTTCTAGTACGCTCTGAAGTCGTCCTACGTTCTGCTAATACCTATATTTTGCTCGCGCGACTCGACTAGTTACGGTGTGCAGAGTCCACTCTACATTTGGCGAGAAATCTACTAGAAGTACGTCTTATAGCCTGGTATAGTAGTTTGAGTTCAGAATACAATTAAATTAATAAATTTATATTATACCATTCTTTCATACAGGATGAAGATGTACCCAACAAAGATTACTGTGGCCATCAAAAATCTGTTACGAAAAATCATAGTCCATAGAGGTGGCTTGCAAAATATAATAACAGAACCGAGGGATCTTCTCGATATCTTGGTGAAAATAAAACAGGAGGGTGGCGACGGTATTAAATCATATTTAGCACTTTCGTCCCGGGCGGTGGAAGGAGCTTCATCTAGCCTTGAGTCCAAATCAATCACTGTATGCAGCTTTCATATGGCAGTCCAGGTTCTAAATTGATAGATGGGCTTTGTACCACATATTTTAATCCTGACTGTAGCAATCACGACGGTTAAGCTTTTTATCTGTCTAAATCTCACCATCAAATTCAAATTCTATTTTATTACATTAAATCACAAATTTTAATAGTTTGGTGTGCCCGGTTCGTTAATACCTACTTCCCTTAAAGTGAGTGTAGTATATAATTTAAACTCTTGTTATTCTTTTTTCCTGAATATTTGAGCATTATTTTCAGACATCGACATGTCAGAAAACATGATGATAGCCCAGGCGGCCGTGTTCATCCAGGGTGGCTTCGAGACGTCGGCCCTCACATTAACCTTTTGCACTTATGAATTAGCGTTCCATCCTCACATACAGGTAAAGTATCGATGAAATATTAGAATATTTGTTAATATTCACAAATTATTCTTATAAAACGAATTATTCTCCTTGTTTAGCTTCGAAAATAATTATCAATGTACCATCCAATAACTTAATATTATAAATGCGAAAGCAAATCTGTCTGTATGTCTGTGAGGTGACCACGGCCAAATTGCAGAACCTATTGTGATGAAATGTAAAATAATAATACTTGAAGGTCTTGGGATGAAAATAAGCGCGTGTTTCCCCCATTTTTAGTTTTTTCAGGAATTCATCGTTTTACGGAAACATCGCCGAAAATAGGCTTGCTGAACACTCACAGGGCGTACGCTGGCTCAACCTTATGAGATACATAAACACCATGTTCTACAATAACATTCTCCTGGCCCGTTTGCTGCTTTACTGGGCAACACAAAGTCTGCCGGGTATAGTTGTTTGATATAAAATACTTTTAAGCTCGGTGAAGGTCATTATATGTGTAGCTGGATCTTACACCATTGGAATTCGAAACGAAACATTTGACGCCTGTACATTTTGTTATCGATGTAGCGAATATAATTTTTGTCCGTTCGAAACGATACCACGTGACAGCCAGTGAACCATGTCCCGTGGCATATTTATCATTTATATTACGTTTTAATATCCAGGATATTCCGTTTTCCGGGAAGTAGATATTATTATGTTCCTGCGACATAAAAGATAAAAGTATGTCGTAAACATGAAGTCCCCAACAAGAATTATGTTTAACGAAACAAAAGGAGGGCGTGTATAAAGCAGTCAATAAATGTTAACAGTTTACTAAATACGATTTTTTGTAAAAGTCTTTGGCTCTTCTGTAAAATGTTCGAGATACAACTACTAAGCTACAAAAATAAAATCTAACGTTAAAATCTAAATGATTATCATCTCAGCTTCTAGCGCGCTTGTCTTACAACGGAGTAAATAAGATAAAAAGCGAACTCAAATGGGGAAGCAACATTTGCTGCGTGGGCATGTTAATAGTTAGACTATGATTTCAAATCTTGTGAATACAACATTGATACGTGCAGGTTTAGCCAAATGTATTAAAATAACTAACTGCGATAATTTTAATAAGTAAGTGTAGACAAATGATTCATTTCTCAGGATACATTGTATGAAGAATTACAAAAGGCAAATGATAAATATGGAGCCGATTTATTGAACGACAGTGTTCTGTCACAGCTGACGTACCTTAACTGCGTGATCAATGGTACGTTTAACAGATGCCAATATCTACTCAGCATGACAACAATAAATGTTGAATGACAAAGTTGTGCGTATTGTCCTTGTGAACTTCCACTATTCCGGTCAACGTCTGAAAACTGATGAAGCAAAGTGGTTCAATGTAGATGTTGATGAAGCTAAGTTTCACGTTAGCAGTCCTATTATCACACAATGATCTGAAATTTTAACGAAAAAGCCGCTTAAAGGTACAGAAAGTTTGTTTCTGATGGACGTTTTGCTGTTGAGCCTAGTAGCCTTTATAGCTTCACGCGGACAGAAATATGGAAGTGAGAAATAAATGGTCTAAAATTAGTCATTAAGAGAGGGAGATAATATCCCTCCCTCTTTCAAGTTTTCTATGAATTATCGATCAAGATACGTGTCCTTACGCAAGTTTAATATTTGATATCCATCACAAAATTGTACAAAAACGCTAAAGAAGTTTTCACTTCAAAAATAAGCAAAATCAATGCAAGTTGAAAACAAAATATTAATTTATATTACTTTTTGGTTTACAGAGAGTCTAAGAAAGTATCCCCCCCTGCCTGGGTTAGATCGAATGGCTTTAAACGACTACATGGTGGATGACCACCTCGTGATTGAAGCGGGGACTCCCGTGCTCGTGAACGTTATTGGATTGCACTACGATCCTGACCTGTATCCCGAGCCCAACACGTTTAACCCAGACCGGTTCCTCCCTGAGAACGAAAGTGACGTTAAAGTATTCTTGCCTTTCGGAAATGGGCCCAGGCGATGTATAGGTGAGATTGTCAGGCCTTACCTCAGGCCTGTTAGCTATTACATACATAGTAACCCATAATTGTCCCACACCTGGGCTCGGTTCTCCTCTCACATTAGGAGGATTTAAGGCCCATAGTCCACCACGCGGGTTAATTGCGGCTGACTTTACACACCTCCGAAAACGCTACACTTTTCCTTCACCGAAGCATGTTATTATTAATTTCTAATACGCGTGTAATTTAGAAAATTATTGGTGCGCATCAGATTCGATTGCACGACCTGTCGGAAGACCAACGTGCAAAGTACTGTCACTGTTTCAATCATCAAAATATATTATTATGTTACCTATTAGAAATCTACATTTTGTGTTGTTGTGTGGGTCATTTGTAGTCTAATGTAGATTATTGGAATATCAATCTGACATCTACGCGAATCTTATCTCTGGTAACTTATTATTTTCAGGTCAACGATTCGGTCTATCTATGGTGCGTCATGGTCTGGCTGCCATTATCCTGAAATACAAAGTCGGGCCTCTACCCAAAGCTCCGAAGCCGTCGGAAATAAATCTGGATAAGAACACGATGTTCATCTCGCCCGGAGATGTACTCTCGGTGGAGTTTCTTCCTAGAAAGTAGGTTTCGGATAATAACGGTAGATGTTTGACCGTTTCGCATTAACACCAAAGCGTTGAAGTAAAGGAATTTAATTGCTGAACAATTACTATTTTTACGTCTGTCAGCTTATACAATTAAGATAATTCTTGGTCTTCAAGTGTCTCTCCAATTAGTGAAGGTTGGCTATCAGCTTCCTGCTCTCGTTCTTATTTTTGTTCTGCGGAAACACTCAGCGGTGCTGGCGATTCCAGTCAGATGTTACGTAGCAACGTAACAACTTTCTCCTGTCAACCTTCCCTTTTCTAACGGCTTTTCCCAACATTATGAGATGGAGGAGATTGTATTGTTGATTTCAAAGAACGTGCCTCAAGTAGAAGATTTTCCTTTGTCTCATTGTAAGCATGTCAGCATAAGTCCACGTTTCTATTCAATAAGCCTATTCGTTCTAGAATTTTCAGGTTGGTCACTTTCTGAGTGCAACTATAGGATTGTAGTCCCATTTAAAACTTTCAATTTATGAGCTGCAAAGATCAATTAAGTTTGGAAGTTTGATGATATGAGTTTGTTTATTGCTATCAGTTTATATAATAAAAGTATACGATTGTTGAAAAATGGCTTGGTCTTTTTAATTTGACGGATTAATCACATTACTCTCAGGAAATATACTCCTTAGAAACGGATTTAGTATATTTTTTATTTTCTTTATTCAGATCAGATAAGATTATAAGAATTTTGTTTGTAATCTTGGTTTGTAATCTCGGATATAGGTAATCTCTTGAGATTCAACGGTATGAATAAAGCTACTTTTATTTTTTAATATTGGAAATGTTTCTTTTATAATTATGTTTGCATACCTGTTTACTATAGAAGAGAGAATAGTTAAATGTTTGTGACTCACGTATTATTTTTGTATAATATACGCTCATCCGGCTTGGATTGCTGATATCATGCAAAAAGAGCATGACGTTTTAAACTTTTATTTTCGTGACATTTTATATTCTATTGTCATGTATATTTCACCAAAATAAACATAAAATTATTAAGAGATGTTATTACATATTGTGAGATATAAGATGAGTACCGGCGTAAACTCCAACGCGCGTGAAATCCTTTGTGGTTCGTGTGAGCCTTTTGTATTACCAGTAATACAAAGCGGTTGACATCATTTGGATCGTGTACGTTCTCAGAACTAACCTGAGAAATATATTTTACTGTAGTAAGTTTAATAATTACACACGAAAAGTCTTTTGGTGTAAGGAGCTTGAACTAAACTTAAGACAACATGTTTGAGTAATGGACCAGGTTTTGGCTTCTTTGTAAGGGTAGTAGGTAGGTAGGTAGTGGGTACGGCAGATACTACCCAGTTTCATCCCGATGTTACTGTTATGATCATGAGACTTTTCATCCTATAAAAGTTGGCAGCTTTCTTGGCGTACGCCGCATAAACCAGCAGAGATACACTAAAGTAATGTACTGGAGAATTGTAGACCTACAAAA
>DWPQ01001254.1:0-12760 GCA_018251795.1 Perichares adela | reverse complement strand
GATTGTAAAATAACGTATGATATTATTACCTACGAGGAAGCATTGATTGTATTGTATATTGTGAAAATCAGTGTGTCAAAAAGTATTTTCAGCGTAAATTCCGACCCCGCGGGAATTCTATAATGAAAAGACTATATGATGCTCCACAACCTCCTCTATATTCCTTTGAAAGTCCCGTCTAAATCGGTCCAGCCGTTCCAGAGATTAACCGGAACAAAAAGCAAACCAACGGAGAGACAGACAAAAAATGAAAAAAATATTATATATTCTAGAATTAATTATGTACCCTGTATACATACATAAATATGCGTGTAATAAAAATCTGTGAACTTTTGTATTACATACATACATTTTATTTTTATTTATTTGTATAGTTAAAGTTTGTTTTTTATAAAAAAGGAGTGTATGTTCCCAATTTTTTTATAACACATACATTAGAATATTTTTTATAAATTTTAGAAATTCATCAAAATAAAGGTTATGCGCACTTGACACACCCACATTAGACATACCTACATAACTGTTTTGATCGTTAGACGAATTAAATAAAACTTAATTATCGTAAGAATAGAGATCTCAAGATTACATTCTAACAATTGTTTTAAATGAATTATGGTCTTATTTCAATCACTCGGCGATCACTACATATTAGTTTAATAAAACTGATAGGAACGGTGAATCTCCTCTCCTAACCGCCGTGGCTCGCGAGGACCACTCCATCATTGAGTTACTCCGTGAATGTGGGGCACATCTAGCAGTAGCTGACACCAGGCAAGTGGTGGAGCAGCTCTCCCTCGCAGCCAGGAGAGGTGCTATTGGGAAGCTGGATGCACTGAGAGCGGCCGGCGCTGATCTCAACCTCACTGATGAACTGAGGCAGAGCGCCTTACATAAGGTAAACGTTAACGGTGAAATCTATAAACCGTGCTTAGAAGTATCTTAGGCTGAGATCTATAAGCGTAATTTGACTTATCATAGGCTGAGGTCCATAGAGCGTAATTTGACTTATCTTAGGCTGAGGTCCATAGAGCGTAATTTGACTTATCTTAGGCTGAGGTCCATAGAGCGTACTTTGACTTATTTAAGGTTGAGGTCCATAGAGCGTAATTGGACTTATCTAAGGCTGAGCTCCATAGAGTGTACCTTGACTTATCTTAGGCTGAGAACTATTGAGAGTACTTTGACTTATCTCATTCAAACTCGTGTCAAGTTAAGATAGCTTTCATATTTATAATAATTATTTTAACCCAGCTTAAGCTCAGTGTATCTTGAGTGCACAATTTTTATCACTGAATGTGCTAGTATTTAATTTTATTTTCCAGGCAGTACTTTGCAACTATCCAGAAGTGGTGAGTTATTTGTTGTCCCATGGGGTGAGGAGCGAGGACCAGGACCTCATGGGGAACACGCCTTTAGACTGCGCGGTGAAGCTGGACTTTCAAGACATTATTGACTTGTTAAATAAATAAATATAAAAATGTGTTCTATTTATTCATTTAATTAAAATTTATATTATTTTATTTATGGATTACTATTATACAATGTTTGGAGGAAAGGTTTCTGATACTTTGAGTATATTATATACTCATTTTTACCGAATTGACAATAAAAAATAATATTCTAAAGCGAAAACTCTTGAGATTTTATATAAAAAACCAGGACAGCCTTTTTTTGTTTACGTTTCGTTTGTCATTTTAATGTACATTAAAGAGTATTGTATCTATCTATTTATTTTATTTATTTCTCTACACACCATACAAGTATAGACAGGTAAACTTAATTCTGATAGCATTCCCTGCCTGTTAATCTGTCTAGTCTATGGCAGTTATAAATCATGTTGGCGATATACCCATATAATAAAAAGAAAATATATATTTTAAATTAGAAATACAATTACACGTATTTTTAAATACATATAATAATATTACTGTACTGACGATGACGAGAAAGAAAAAAAAACGATTTGGATTAAAAAAAACAGTTACTTCATACGTATTTTACATACTCGTAGCGCTCGATGTATTATGCAAATAATGTTTATTTCATCCAAATATTTTTTTTACTCCCTCATCATCATCAGTAGGTACTATAACTAGATTCCGTTTCGGAGGCGTTAGCCTTACATTCTGTATTCCGTACCAGGCGTGAATAACTTAACAAATCGAAAATGATCATTTTTCAGGGCAGCCATTTTTAAGTTTTAGTTACATCTGTAAATTCAGATTTTATGTTAATAAATACTTTAGTAAGAGAGTTATTTAAAAATTCACATGTTGCTATGTGCGGTAAAACAGACCCTATCCTATACTAATACCTATTATGCTTAAAAAATATATATATGCAAGTCGACTTATCAACTTATTCACGCCTGGTATGCATGTAATCTATTAAATAAAAATTCAAGAACTAAAAATACAAAAACATTGCGTTATCACAGGTTTCAAAAAGATTCTTCAAAATGTTCTTGAAAATCTAAGACGTTAAAATATCAAAAATTTGTATTATCACAGGCAGCTGTTCTTCAAAAAGATTCTTCAAAATGTTCTTGAAAATTCAAGATGTTAAAATGTCGAAGTTTTTCATTATGACAGGTAGCTGTTCTTCACGCACGGGGCATGGTTCGTAAGTGGTGCAATCGTGTCCTCTGCGGCCTCTTATTATGGCTTCTGCGATAACAGTAGTGTTGAATATGGACGAGACGAGCTTATTTCTGTAACGAAAACAATTTTTAGACTTAACTAAGAGTTTTATTTTTATCCATTAAGAAAAATAAGACTCGATGATAGCTGACAGAGGGTTTAACAGAGTACCTAAATGTTAAGAGTAAAGTTAATGTCCCAAAAAGAAGTGATAATTTTGAAATACCTCCGAGCTGAATTGATACATATCGCAATGTTGGGATGGGATCTGTAAAGCATCCTTAGATTTATCTCAGACTTTGCTTGAGTTTGCAGTATCTATACTAATATTATAAATGCGAAAGTAACTCTGTCTGTGGCGTGATTATGGCCAAACCGCTTCACTCAATGTAATGAAATTTCGTATGGGGATTATTTTCCCATTTTTTATTTTATTTTTCCAGTCATTTCAATGTGCGGTTTCGCCCTTAGCATCTCAGGGTTTGCAGTATCTATACTAATATTTTAAATGCGTAAGTAACTCTGTCTGTGGCGTGATTACGGCCAAACCGCTTCACTCAATGTAATGAAATTTCATATTGGTATTTTTTCCCATTTTTTTTCAGTCTTTTCAATGTTTTACAAGAACATAAAACAGTGTTGTTATAAAAACATTATTCTGGTCCTGTCACTGCTATCCTTGTGTTTATAAATACGAAAACTAAAGTTGTCCAAACTGTAAACTAAGGCAAAGTCTAAGATAAGTCTGAGTATACATTTTGGAAATTTTAAGGACATGTGTTTGCATGCACAGATCTCATTTTGCTTTCAAACCTAAAATCGCTAACCTAGCGATAAGACCGCCTTTTGTGTACGTTATATGATGTTTGTTAAACTTATATCACTATGGTGTGCGCAATAAAGTGTATTGTATTGTATTGTATTTATTGTATGCTTATTTTTAAATTTCTGCACTATATATCAATTAAAAAATCGACGTATAAACAATTATGAATACCTTATAAATTGCTGGACGGTTATCGTAGGTCCCACGTTTTTAGATCGCTGGCTCATCCAACATGCGATTCTCGGCGGACATCCGCTGCTCACACTCATAAATTGATTTGTAAAATCCCTTATAATATTTGTTTCGTCACCTCCATGGTCTAAAACTGAATAGTTATAATTATTGCATATTTATTAAAAATCTATTCTTCACCATTTAATATAATTATATGTCTTATGTTACGTCTACATCAAGTATAAAAATTATTTTATATTTTTCGCTGTCTTATGCACGATATACACAATACAATAGTACATTACAATACGTGCGACATAAGTGGTCTATCATTGCACGGAGTGCTAAACATAGTTTTTTTTTTTTTTTTTCTGATGGTCATTCTGCTGTTGGCCATAGCGGCCTTTACAGCTTCACGCGGACAGAAAAACATCGAGTGTATGGATCATGCGATGGGACCGTAAGGTCAATCAGTTCTAAACATAGTGCAATGATAGATCACGTAGGTCACAAGGTCACAGGTAAAAATGTTAGAGGAAAATAAAAACAGTTACATTAAAATAAAAATGGCGACCTTATCGCTTCACGCGGAGACAATCTTCGTGTAGAAATTTTACAGAGTATATTAAATAGCTACATAGATAATAGTTAACATTATTTTTGATTTAATTACATATCATAAAAATAAAACCATAAAAAATATTTAAAAACTTAACCATCTTTGACGATGGCATTCTAATTTCAACCGGATCGCCAACCAACAAAATGTCAGTTGTATAGAGGACATGGAAAACAATTAACTTTTCGGGTTACAAAATAAAATTTTCAGTGTCCATAGTAATGTTATCTTAGGACAAGGACTAAAATATTGATTGCCGTAAGTATATTTTACGTTATAAATTAATGTAATTCTAAACTATTAGTCGTAGCATGTTAATTAATGCCGCGATCGTGATGTAGTCATAAAAAATTACACCGTACATTTTAATTTTTCTATTTTTAAATTTAATGCTGCCATCCTTGATATTTGCTTAGACTTCAGGTTATTTGAGAATAATTTTATGCATAAATTCCGCTTTTTAAACCATTTAATATTAGGTATAAAACGTTTAAACTTTAAATTAATTGTTAATACAAAATTACAAAACAGTATCCAAAACCATCTAAAATTGAAGAGATATTTCGAGTGTTCTGATATAAGCAATTGAACTCTGCAGGTCATGGAGCAAATGTACCTGGTAGAGATATTCATAGACAAAGTGACTATATTCGCGTCTGAAGAAGATGAGAAGAGCGGCGCTAATAAGAGTTTGATAATTAAAATTAAATTTGGACCCAAAGTTGAGTTTATCATCAAGGAAGGCCAGTTAGCTGTCAATGAGGATACAAAGGATGACATCATGGAATGCGATGATCAAGGCCGGAGAAAATGGACACGAACTATAAGAGTAGGAAAATCATATCTATTTCCCTCATATCCAGACACAGTGCTTATGATTCTTAGTAAGTTTCCATTAGAGATTGAGGTATGGAACGATGATGAAAATGAAGTCGAAATTTTCGTTGGTATTGGTACGATGCACTGGGAAACTCAATTCTTCCACATGCTTAAGGAAACTGCTGAAGCCTGTAAACTACACGATCCATTAACTATCAAACAAGTCACACCATTATTTGCTGAATGTTGCTGTAAGCGGGTTGGAGATATTGCTTTCATTCTTAGAGTGAGTGCTTTGGGTGAAAGCATAATTACAGAATTCCAACAACTTATGAAAGATCCAGACTCCTTTGTATTTAGAACTAATAAGGCACCAAGTATGTTTCAATGCAAGAGAATTGAAGGCGATGATCCTAACTTCTGCATGGTAGGAAGCCTATACGAAACAACTACGTTAGAAGATCCTGATATTGTTAATAATGCTCAACAAAAGATAGAGATTTGCACTGAGTTGCAGAGTTGTGGCGTTGGTCAGAAAGGTGAAGACCCCAGGTGTAGGCATGGTACTGGAGAAGAAAAAGGAAAGAAAAGCTATCCCATCAACAAGATCAGGATGGGTGATATTACAGGACCTTGCGGTAATGCTAACTGTGCATTAGCTCATAAAGTGAGGACGTACATAAGAAACTTGGACACATATAAAAGTAAAGCTGGAGGTGCTGTAAGTGGAACTAAAGATGAAACAACAAGAAAAGTATGTGGTACGTGCGTATGCAAAGATGAACGTTGGCATCGTGAGGAATGTCCTGATAAACAAAAGGATGGCACTCAAGGTAAAGCAGTGTGTTCTGGTTGCGGTGGAATCACTCCAGCCGGTGGAACATGCGAAGATAACAAAAATAAGATGTTTGGGACTGGAGTTACACCAAAAGGCAGTAAAACACAAGTCGCTTATGTTTTCAGTGTTACTGAAGTGCCTACTTTTAAGAACTCTGTATACGGACAGGACTTTATCGTGGAAAACATGGAGGCAAATTACAACTACCAGCCCACATCGAGTAGGGTCCCTTGTAGTAACAAAAGTGGCTGTTGCTGTGGTAGCCTAAGAGGTGGTCAAATTCCAAACAAAACAATTCCTAGTACCCCGACCATCAAAATGTCAGAAAATAAATCATCGACGCAAACTTGTAACTACGTACAAGTTTATAATATAGAAGAATCGAAAATTTCCCAACGCAAACTCGCAGTACTGAACTGTACAGACATTCAAGAGGATAAAGATTGTAAATGTAGTCCTCCGAAACCCGTCCCGCCATGTAAAACATTTGACTGTGATTGTATTGCTGAGAAAGTGAACATTGCAGCTCGGAAATCTCACAAGCCTTATTGCCCATCTTTTAAACATAAGAGCCACTGTCCCGTGACTATGATGCATGAGGAAGAAGAAAAGAAGAAGCAGGAAGATGACGAGGATGAAGCAGAACCCTTGCCTTATGGATTGCCACCAATTCAACTTGGTCCTTGTCCTGTAATGGGTCGACCCTGCGCATACCCTGATGGCTTTGCTCGAATGTACAAGACTGCCGCTTTACCTGCTCAACCACCTAGTTATAGTGACGCAGGCAAGGTGTGCTGTTCTAAAGAATATGAAAGAATAAAGAAAGCAATAAAAGAATATATGAAGAATGAGAAGGACGACGACTTTAGATGTATTAACAGATTTGATGTGGACACTGAAAGAAGATGTTGTGATAAAGACCAGCGTCTGTTATCCCTTACAGGTAAATCATGTTGCGGATCACACAAATTAGCACTGCAAGAAAAATTCAAAGAAGGGCCCAAGTAACCTAATCTAGTGAATTTTTTATTTTGTAACCCGCTAGTGTACCTAACATCTCAATAAACTTATACAACTGAAATCCGGTATTTTATTACATATTTTTTATTTATTTATTATATATATGTATTGGTTTTCTCTTTTAATGTTTATTATATTATAGTTTATTATATTTAATTTATATATTTTGTATATTCTTATACTATTTTTTTTTCTGTGCACGCTTGCAATTTGCCATCATATGACTGTGCAAATCCCAGGTCTGCTGAAAGAAATTTCATTTTGGAATAAGCAGTCCCCTATGGACTTAATTACTTTACCTTGTTTAATTCACTTTTCATGTACATAAAATAAAAAATAAAAAAAAACCTACCGCAGGGATTGGTCATTTATTATTATTTATTCTTATTTCCCCCCGTTACAAAAAAGGGTTGTCAAACACACAAACTTACATATTTAGCAACAATGGCCGAGGAGGTGTTGCAGCTATCACCGGTCTGGGTGTGCTAGTGACGGGCGGCTGCGGTGGAGGAGTGGCTGTGATGATGGGCGGCGGTGGCAACGATGAGCTTAGCACCTCGTTGCTGGCTGACAACACAAAATATGCACATGAGAACGATTCGTCGATAACTTAAAACTTGATTCTGTCCGCGTGAAGCTGTAAAGGCCGCTAGGGCCAACAGCAGAATGTCCATCAGAAACAACATTATAACTTGATGTTACTGCTATCATTGACTGATATAAATCGTGTTAATTAATGAGTATGTTTTGAATCGTAGCAATCATATACATATAATAAAATGTGCCGGGTCGCTGTCTGTACATTGAAGATATATGAGAAAAAAATATATCATAATCTTTATTAACTAAAAATCCATTGCTACAATACATCATTTTGAAACATATTATTATTTGAATTAAGCGCTACAAAAAAAAATTTGTTCTCTGTGCTCGTGGGCATGAAAACATTTATTATTTTTAATCTGTTGTTAGAGTTGACTCACGAGGAATCGGTATTGCTATTGTTAAAATTTGTAACAAGTTTTTGCTTGTCTAACAGAAAAAAGGTTTTTGTCACTAACAACTACACAATAATGTATGTTAATGATTCGTTTAGCATTCGTTATTGTTGTAAAGCTTTATTTTTTGTGGTAGTATTGATGCGATGTACAAACATAACATACTTAAACGCTTGTAATGAGGCGTAGACTGTTTATATTCCTCTATTATTAAATTATTGTTATGGCTGGTTTTTATACGTACTCAAGTTAGAATCGGATACTGATATGGGTCGGTAGGCGGCAAAATTTAGTTATAAAATGAATAGCTTAAAACAAAAATCCCGTCGTTCGCTGTTAGACTAGCAGAAGTGCCAACATAACGGGTTTTGCACTCAGATGCGGAAACAAACGGCAGTGGTACAACCCTCTAGAAAAAAATCAGTTAAATATAATTATAGACAAATTATTTTATGACTTTGTTTTATTTCAGACATACGAGCTTTTATAAAAATAAAGTTTTTCAATTAAATGTTCGAAGGTTGTTTGAATATTTTTTATTCATAAAAAATCAATGCGTCGCAAAGATCTTCTCGCGTAAATCCAAATCCCGCGGGATTTCTAAGATATAAAGTTCCGTCCAAATCGGTTCAGCCGTCCAGAGTTTACCCGGAACAAACAGACAGACCGACAATTTCAGAAACTGTTGTTTTGGTATATTCAAATTCAAATTCAAATTCATTTATTCGTTTGCAAGACAATATATGTACCGTGTGTACGTACGTGTATATATACACTTAGTAAACAGCGGTTATTTCGATATTATAGTTACAAACAGACACTCCAATTTTATTTAGTTGTATAGATACCAACAGCCTGCCTTATTGACTTTTTCGTAAGCAACCTTCAAGAGTCAAGGACCGCTGTTATTCCAATTTAGAGGACTAAATAAAAAATGTTTTGCTACATGATAATAATCTATCATTATTGCTGTTTATACATAATTATTTACACGTACCTTACCATTACCAAGTAGTAGCTATAAAAAGTAAACTCACAAACAGTTTAAATAGCGTGAGTTACGGACGCATGTGTGTCTTTTATGCTCTACTAGCTGACCCCGCAAACTTTGTCTCGCCATATAAATTGTTTGTAGAAAATTGGGGGTTGGTGATAGAAGGGTGAAAATTAAGGGTTGTATGCATTTTTTTAATACCACACCATAAAAAAATAAAATAAAAATAATTGATCAAAAAATAAAAAATAAAATGTTTGGGGTAGACAACCCTTATCAGTTAGGGTTACGAAAAATAGACACCGAATATACATATAAAATTTCATAATAATCAGTCAACCCGTTTCTGAGGATTTGGCAACTAACACTGTGACACGAGAATTTTATATTTATAGAAGAAAATATACATCGAAGAATATTCTGAAAATTTCCTTCACCGTAAAACACGGTGCAAAACTAGATTCTATCAAAACAATGTATCCCTTGCATTTGTACAACGGTTTCGCGCTTGCTATCGTATCCGTAAACTGTGGAACGAACTTTATATATTGGTCTTCCCACAATAAAATAACTGGGGGGTATAAAATAAGCTTCTCGATTGGCAGTCATAGTTGTACTTCTGGTGTTGCAAATAGAACCAGAGGCTCAGTGATTTGCGTGCTTAAATCTATACTAATACTTTAAAGAGGAAAAATGTAATTGTTTGTTTGTTTAATATTTAATAGCACGCGAGACTACTGGATCGATTTGAAAAATTCTTTTACCATTAAAAGCCGACATTATCCATGATGAGCATAGGCTACTTTTTTACACTTATAGAAAGAAAGAAACATATAGGGGAGCTAGTATAAGATATTCTTACCAGAACCATCGATAGTGTTGAATTGTTCATTCGCCAGGTACACCTCGAAGTAGCGAGTGAAATCGCCCGTGGGATCCCATCGGGAAGACAACTTGGCCCATTCCTCAGGATACTCATACTTCAGCCGTTTGATGATCTTCACTGCTGTCTTCTTCTGCCTTTCTGTGCATCTTATGCATTTCGTTCTTAACGCCTCTGGGAGCAATCCTGAAAGAAGAATTATTATTTATTTATTTATTTATTATTTATGTGTTTATGTCACCTCTTATAAGAGGAAAACAAAGGGATAACATAATGCCTAATGGCATTGTCTACCAGTCAGCCCTGGGTGGATTAACACAGCATTATTGTATGTACTTCAGTAATTCAGTGTAAGAAGAGACTCGAGCACAGCAGTGTGACATGGGTTGTGATGATGTTCTGTAGCGATATACATAACTTAAACAGCTTATCATTCTAAATGTTTAAAAATAGTGGTATTTAAAGGGTGTTATGCTACCACTCCAAGGAATGCTAGACGAAGAAAACGAAAATTGTTAGTACTGATGTTACTGATAAGGATAAGGAAGAAAAAAAAATGGATTGAAAAAAAATTTTTGCTTCATACGTGTCATATTTATTGACAAGCTGACCCCCGCAAACGTTGTATTATTATATGAAAGACTTTCATCCCCTATTTCAACCCCTTACAACACTTTATTCGAATTAAAACATAGCCTATGTTCTTTCTCAGGCTTTAGACTATCACTATATCAAATTTCATTCAAATCGGTCCAGTAGGTTTGGAGCCTATTTAATACAAAGAAACAAATAAACAATCAAATCTTTCCTCTTTATAATATTAGTATAGATGAATCAAAATTTCCCATCAACATCAAAATCATCTTCAGTATTATCAATACTCATATATCGCCTATCTTCGAGAGTAGCCTTACAATTTGTATAATTTGAACTGAAATTAATACATTTTAGTATGATGAAATGCAACTAGAGACTAACTTGTTCACACGGTCTATATAACATTGAACAGGCTTAATGATTTAAATAATGTTTTATTAGCAAAATGGAAAAACACTTCGGTATCAGTTTGGTATATTAATACTTGGAGCGTCACAGATTTAGTATCAATATTATTCGCGCCGATATAAATCTGTAACCTTTATTAATAATTTTATAACGTCATTAGAATATAAAATTTATGTCTTCTAAGCTTTTAGCTTTTTTTTCGTCAGTTTTTATACAATTATCAACTACGTACTTATTTCAGGGTTGGCTGGTTGAGAATCTCATCATGCATTATGTCCGTACATTGTGATCAAATTTTTAAGTATTACAATTGAATATTAAATAATAATATTTGCAAGCAAAATTAGTTACCAATGTCAACGTATAGAATATTAATGTGTCTGACTGTAAAGTACAATTTTAAATATCATTAGCCAAAAACCAGACGGCGAAGTTATTTAAGTAAATGTTAAGTCGCAATTTTGTGGCCGACAAATGAGCAAAGGGCTACTTTATAAGTGGTCAGATGTCTGTATCTCCAAAATACACATTGTCGGGTAATAAAAACGGCGGAGATCAGCACATTAATGTCTCCCAAGCACCAGGGCAAGGTGCCCATCGATCGAAAGATTGTTTCCTCGGAACCGGTTGTAAAACAGTATTTATACTTTTAGGATCAAATTCATATGTAAGTGGGTAGGTTAAAAATAAATAAGTGTTGTGTTTATTAATATTTTTCTCATTCTCATTTTGTTTTTACAGTTGAATGCTCTACTGAGCTATAATATTTTAACGTTGGTGTCCTGTACCGCAGGCTCTGTTTTCCAATCCCACACGCATCTCAAATTTTTTGAAAATATCTTAAATGTAAGGTAACTTATGTTATAAGTTGTTGAATTTTTTTAAGTAAAGGTATATCTTTATTTAATTATTAAATTAAATTTAAACTTATGTTTACATAAATTAAAATTACTATAAATACTATTAAACTAAAATAAATTTAACTAATTAAAATAATAACGGTGTAATGATTGATTAATAACCGCAACCAAATTGCTGTCGTTGGGATTAGTTCCCAGAGCGCTGGCGACATTGCCTCGTTGAATCGCTAAGCTTGACTAATCCCACTTATGTAAAACGAGACAGGTATTATTTATTATGAAGTACCAATTTACAAAAAGTAATGTAAACATTTTTTCAATAATTCCATAAAGGAATTTTTGAAAAAATGTTCCAATAATTCCATAAAGGAATTTTTGAAAAATGTTCCTATAATTCTATAAAGGAATTTTTGAAAAATGTTCCAATAATTCCATAAAGGAATTTTTGAAAAATGTTCCAATAATTCCATAAAGGATTTTTTGAAAAGTGTTCCAATATTTCCATAAAGGAATTTTTGAAAAAATATTTTAAGTGATAAGTGAACTTATATTATAAGTAGTTTGACTAATTCCAATTAAGACAAAAATGAGGTGAAATTATATTCAAGTAAAAATTTACAGAAAGTAAAATACGTTGACCAGTATTCCATTACAGCGCGGTATGAAAAATTGGCATTACCTTTGTATAAATTTTTTGTACAGGTTTGTATAAATTGGTATCAATTTTTTATACCTGTTTATACAAAGCATAAATTTTTTGTTACCATCTCTGTACAAAAATATAAAATAATTTAGTGAAGAGACAATCCATTAATTAATTTTGGCATGTAAGGGACTCCATCAATCTTGAAGTTCATGTAATCCTCTTATGCACTTGGTGCACCTGATAAACGATAAACGGACGATAATATGGCACAAAAAACCGTGGAGTGGTTCAATAAACCACCGGTCATGTCGTGATGCGTACCTATATTAATAATTTCGTGCCGGGGTACGGTAGACTCGATTGCAACCTTATCTGAATAATAAAACATAAAAAAATAAAAATTTCGAGTCGACAACATATATCCGCATAATTCGTTTAA
>DWPQ01001253.1:0-12761 GCA_018251795.1 Perichares adela | reverse complement strand
ATGATTGTCCCACTGCTCGAACTTTCTGTTGCTCTTTCAAAATGAGAAATTTACGGCAATATTCCACCACGCGGACCAATTGTGGATTAGCAGATTTCACACACATTTTGGAACTTTATGGGAAACTTTCATAAGCAAGTTTCCTCATAATGCTTTCCTTCACCGAAGCAACATTCCATACACAAAAAACTCTTCATACGTAAGTTATCGATTGTTTCGCCTTAACATATTAAGCTAAAAGCTCGTAATTTTTCCTCTGAATTCCAAGACTATAAAAGGTTCACTTTAAAGAACTCGCGTTTAGAAATAAAGTTTCGGCTGTCATCGAGAAATAAGCATTACTAGCTAAGTGGTAGACTATGCTTTCTGTTTGTAATACAAATAAAAATCTAACATTGATGAGTGAACTAATTTTAAACGGAAGGCCTTGCTGTATTTTAAAAATAACTTACGATAATCTCTCCTCGCGAGACAGTCTTCTTCAGGCGGGAAGTAACGCTACTCGCCTGAAACGGTGCAAATAATACTTACAAATGTTTTTATTCAGTTATCTGATTTAAGTTTCAAAACTCCGCATATTTAATAATAGTAATAATAATAGTATCGTTTGTACGACTAAAATTATCGAAGTTTCCAGTGCCATTATTAAATACATATTTGTTTTTAAACAACTAAGTATTCTGTGTACGGTCTAAGTTTCAAAATACATAGATGAATTGTATCAAAATTAATGGAATTTAAACTTGAATCTTTTAATACTGCGTTCCAGTTTTATACGCCACTTTCAGAAGTGATTTCAGTGCCAAACAAATAAACCCAACGATTTATTTTTGACCGTTCCGTCCAAAGAAATATTTGCTGAGACCAAAACAAAGCTATTAATATAATAATACACTGAAGGGAACAGAAATGGACTACAATGTAAATAATATGAATCCAGCCAACGTTCTGCATTGGAACTACAGGGGCTTCACAGAGTTCCCCTTACATAAAATACAAGGTGACGAGGGTGATGTAACGGATATATATCTAAAGGAGAATTTGATAACTCGCGTTCCAAGTGATATTGGTAAACTAGAAAACTTGGAAAGTCTATACTTAAGCGGGAACGATATAACAGAGTTACCGAGGGAAATATCGAAGTTGAAATGCCTGAAGTGTCTCGACCTAAGTGGCAATCGATTGCGAAATATCCCGGACGAGATCGGTGAAGTGAAGAACCTGAAGTTTCTCATATTAGACGAGAATTATCTGTGTCGGTTGCCGTTGAGACTTGCTGATCTGCGCGCACTGCGATACTTATCGGTTTGTGGTAAACATTTTCTTGATTTCATCGATCGTGTCTTATCAAACGTATTCTTATTATGATAGTAGATATCACTTCATCTGCCTGTAGAAATCTAAATGGGGACTTGGTGTAGTTTTTCGTATTTAATCTTTTGTTTGCTATCAATTAATGAATGAGAATAACAAAATTTTCACCACAAATCAGGGGAAGCTTACAATAATTTGCAAGAAACAATAACTTTATTTAGAATTATATTTGGAACCTGGTGTAATAGATTGACAATCCTTTTACAAGAAACAACACGAAAACTAAAGTATTTAAAACTAGAGTTATTATTATAAGTCACATATTACTTCACCCATAATTATATAACATCTGTTGGAACATAGATACCATTTTACAATAATGTATGTAATATAAGAAATTCAACCTTTTTGATATAATTTTACGAAATTTATATTATGTAACATAAACTAGTCTCCATTAGCTTCAACACAATTTACAAGGCACAGAACTTACTCCACCAGTTACTTCAGGGCACATTGTAGGACGAATGAACTATAAGTCTATATTAACGATAAGTCAGCTCCTTTGTCGGCTATTAACAATAAAAAAACAATTGAACACGAGGCTATTCCACTAACAATAACCAATCCGTAACTCTCCGAAAGCCGTAGAAACATTTTACCAATGATTCTAGAAGGACTCTGATAAGACAAGAGTAGGAGCAAAACCGGTAACATATCCTATCACCATAAATTGGCAACGGAATTAAATCGAACGGTAACTCGGTAATTTCAGAGAGGAGGGATCTAACGCCATAGACTCATCTATTGTTCAGCAGGACGAATTCTATTTAAGATACTGAAATCGTAAACCGCATTTCACAATCCATCCGCACTAATTTCTCCAAACAAACCATACAAATGCGTTCTAAGTTATGACGCTGTAAATTCAATTTGTTGGTTTGCAATGTTTATGGTTTACAGTCCAGCTGTGAAAGTGCCAAATTAATGCTTTCCTGTACCATGTTGCGAGACAAATGGATTATTTAAACAACAGTGATTCGTTGTTTACTCAAGCCTGTTTACACAGTTTGGTTGTGGTCAGATACATCTAAAAGTTAGTCGTTGCATCTTATTTTTATTCTCAATTTTGGGATGTTACCATTCATCCTTGAGTTTAGACCAATATTCCGTGCTTGTGTTGAACGAAACAAGCGATTGGTCACTCCATGTACTCTGAATGTGCCCTAAAGTAAAATAAACTTACTATATTAATTATATTATCCATACAACCATAGATAAAGAATAAACATACAAAATAAAATTATAAATAAACTTCCTGTACCCGTGGCCTTGCCCGCGTAGAAATTAATGTGTCACAAAGTTGTTCCCACGTAATTCCAAACCCGCTGAAAATTGAAGATAAAATATAGCCTATGGTGTGCGCCACAACCACCTCTATCTTCCAGTGAAAGTCCCGTCACTACGTTCCAGCCGTTCCATAGATTAGCCGGAACAAACAGACAGACAGACATAAATTGTAAAAAATAATAATTTGGTATGTTTATGTTACAAACAGACACTTCAATTTTATTTCGTTGAATTAATAAACGCTTATAAGTACCTACTCCATACTCTACTATACGCTGCAGCATCAAAATTACGTGTCAATGGTGGCATAGCAAATAAACGTGGGATCACAAACATTCATCGGTACTTAAACGTACAGGAATCGATCTAGTTGGTATTCATTGCTAGGTAGTGTCACTACCAAGTGGGCTACTACGGAATGGTAAAAATAATTTTCAGTGTACCTATATCACAATGGCCTACCATACACAGATAAGTCCCAAGCCCAGGCGTCGAACAATTATGACTTGTGATGATGTGTACTAATGTACATTTACCTACTTACAATAACACTTATTTATGTAATAATAGTAACTATCATTATAATCTACTGGCCATACCTATAACAGTTAATCATCATCACAGTCCATAATTGTCCTACTGCTGGGCTCGGGTCTCCTCTCACACAGAGAGGGTAGGCCATAGTCCACCACGCTGACCAAGTGCAGGTTGGTAGACTATATAGACTTAACAGTTAATAAATGCTGTTAAATAGCCGGTAGATTATAATGATAATTACTATTATTTTTTGTAGTCAGGACTGACGAAAAAGCAGACGGACCACCTAGTGTTAGTACTTAGTGGTTATCGTCAAAAAGATATATTATGTGCAAAACCAAAAGAATCGCAAGCATCGCCAGCCATGGAGAACAGCGCTTTTTTTGCTTATTCATCGTCATTTATTATGTAAATAATAATAACGATCACCTTGTAACCGACTTTTCTGCTCGTAAAACACCGGATGACAGTTAACTAGGAAAGGCGGTACTGCGTAAGTGATAAATCAAGATCATTTTCTTCCGGAGTATTTTAAGTCTGACCTACTTAGTTAGAAATAATTGTACTACGTTAGCAATTTTCATGTCACAGGATGTTGCTACATAATTAATAAAATATCTATTTATTCGTAATGTAAACCACTGGCGAGACTTAGATGATTTTTGTGTGTGTTCAAGGGGATTTGAGATAGGTTTATATTCACAATTTGGTCCACTGGACAATGTTTGTTTAATTAATTTTCACATTGTAAATTGTGGCGCGGCTTAAGCGGCAGAATATGACTAAGTCAGTCCAATTGATGCGGAAAAAAAAATTCAAACACACTAATTTCCACGCGGGCGTAGCGCTGTCACAGCAAGTAGATTTATAAATAAAACGATGAAAAATAAACAGTTATTTTATCATTTGTTTTGTTTTTGTCCATTTAGCTTAACGCTGCTTATTTGAACATATTTCAAACTACCAACCTCTGACTAAGCCAGAAATATTATTTATTTTTACTCCAATACATTAGTGTTATCTTTTATATATTTAATGGGTTGTCGTAAAGCTCCCGTTCTGCCGGTTGCACAATTTTATTTCCAACAGTGCAGATAGGTCGGCATCAGATCAATGAGGAAAGAGTGAAGTTGATTTATCGCGGACATTGCTTTAAGTCGATAAACAGCGAGTCGTATTTCAAATTGAAAGAAAGAAGAACGTACGTAAGATACAATCGATTTTTTTAAAGTAGATATGTAGTAATTATAGTTTGCGTAACACTTTCTTATTAAAATTTTCGGTAAAATCTGCAATTGAGGCAAGGTACTAAAGTATACTTTCATATTTATTGCTTCCGACACTTCATGTGTATAGACACCTATACACACAGATATGGCTACCTCTGCCACAGGACACAATAGAATCCTAATGCGAGATTAGAAGCGTTATCATGAAGCATTGTTACTATAATATAATACTCAAATACAGTATTTTATTACCCTTCGTCAATTAAAATAGACATTAGATATATCTGCATTTGAATATTCAAAATGATATCTATTTGGTTACAGATAACAAACTACAGTGGCTAGCTCAACGACCAGTGTACAACTATCATCACTGTGAATTCAGGTTCTGGAGAAACATAGAACTGCAGACCATTCCGTACTCACTATGGTATCATATGTTTCGAGAGCAACAAACCAGAAGTCTTAATATCGGGTGGGTTTGTTTAATTTACTTGGAGTGTACCTGGATATAGTATGTTTACATAATTACCTCTGAAAGTTAACCTTACCTGCTCTCAGTCCACTTTGCTGTCAAATAGACGAGGTAATGTCTCCGAGCTGAAGTCGAAGACCTCTTAATTTTCTTAATCAATATAATGTATGTACCTACGTACTTAGTTAATAAGGCCTCAAATCAAGGAAGCTTGCAGAACTCTAAAATCGTTCCTAATAGCGCATTACAATACGAGCGACCTAAGTGGTCTATCGTTGCACGGAGTATAGTTAGCGCCCGAGCGAAGCGAGCGTGCTAAACGTAGTGCAATGATAGACCACGTAGGTCACAAGTATCGTATATTTTATAGCACTGTGTGATATAAACCCAAACTTGTATGGAGAAACTTAAAAATTAGCATGTTGTGAATAAAACTCTGCTTGCAGATGCTTGAACGTACCGAAAAACCAAAATGCCCCTGGAATTGGCAAGTGTTGTTTACAACTGCGACAGGGATCGAGAGAATGGGACATTGACATACAATTCCCACCTCAGTACAGACATATTATAGAAAATAACACACCGTCCCCACCGAGTTTGTTTGAGCTTAGCAAAAGAGCCCTTTATGAAATAATTACGCTCGCCGCCAAGAACCTATCAACGAGCCCTTTGAGCATTTATTCCGATGGACGGAATGTTAAAAGGACTGATAATCAAGACAATAATAACCTAAGCAATCTTCAAGACTACTTCGAGGGATTTAATCTGATTACGGGCTGTGATTCTAATGGTTACGGATCACTCTCTCCAATGAGCAAGAGAAGATACCACAGTGCAGCCGAACTAGTAGAAGAATATTACTATTATTTACCAAGTTTTATTAAAGAAGATTTGTGCAATGGTCCAGTATCGAGATGCGAAAATGCTTACTGCAGAAAACCCGTTTTCGATCATGTGCTGTATGAGTTTTGTTTAGAGTAAGTACACTTAAACACTATTATGAACTGTAGTGTAAGGGTCTCCATTTAAGAGTCCAAAGCTGCCTCATCTGTACGTGGTGTACCCTGCTGCATAACGGACGAGATTAAGGCGCTAGGGTGCTAAGCTGTACCGCCCGGACTTATCCAAACAGGGTTTTTTACCTATTTGGCTTAGTAAACTTCATCAATTTACGTGTCGCACAGTACGATGTAAAACTAGGTTCTATGTACAGAATTTACACCATCTGGCAGCTGGGGTTCATTTAGTTTGCTTTTTATTTTTTGCCTCGTGTGTAAACTGAAGTCACTGAAGAACGAATTTCCTAGGTCGATGTTCCCTGAGGAGATTCCGCAGCACTATAGCAGGATCCTACAAGAAACGGGTATATGCCATATATGGCTTATTTATGGACGTGTTGGTAGCACGACTGGTGTTGCAAATGTCAATAACCCGGTATCATAGCAAAATTACAGCTACTACTAAGAGAGCCCTGTATTAATTAACAGAGCCCCTAGACAAAAATCTTAGCGGTAACCGTTCACTCTCACGCTATTTTAAAAATGTATGGAAATGAGTCCTTACGGAAAGGTTTTTAGCATGACAGCACATTATCATTCCGCAAGGACTGTCATTTCCATACATTTTGGACATAGCGTGAGCGTGAACAGTTACCGCTAAGATTTTTGTCTAGAGGCTCAGGTGTATTAGATCTATGGTACGAATCTTGAAACTTCGGAATTACATAACCATGTTAGGTCATATAAACAGTGACTTGTTATGTCGAGCAGGTCGAGCTAAGCAAGGACTGGTGAAGTAGTCAATATAATCCTATATTAATGAACTAAAATTATTCCCATTTAAACTCAGTACTGGAATGTTATTTGCAGGAAAATCATTCTTATTGACAAGACAGAAGAAGTAATTCTGAGTGCAGCATTTTGTTCCAAGACTTGTGCAGATTTATGGAAACTGGGAAAAACTTCTATCCTATCATGGACCTCTGTTAAATAACAAAAAGGAAACATATTGTTAAATAAATAAAACTCACAATTGTTTAAAATTTTTAATTTATTTGCCTTACTTAACCAACCACCGCAGGTGTTATAAAAAAGAAAAATAATTTATTTTATACGAGAATCAAAAAATACTATCCACAATCAAAATAAATGTAATCTAGCTGTCTATCTATCTATACAAATAATAACATCAATTGTTTCGAGGAAGAGCAAGTGAAAAATACTTCGGTTTGGAAAACAACATTTTTAAGTCACAACCAAATAACATTATAATTTTAGTTTCCAAGCCCAACAACGGATCATACAGGTCATGGATCAAACATTATGTATACTTCTGGAATACAACATTGTTTTTTATTTATTATATGTCCATAATAGTAGTGTATATTTCTGAGTCATTAATCCACCTGTCACATATAAATGAATGAGATAAAATATAACAAGGTAATTAATCTTAAATGGGAAAATGCAACACAGATAATAGTGTTAAATGTCGTTTTTTTTCCTTTTGAGGGGAGATTACCTACAACCGACCTCTCAGTAGACAGGTTTCGATTATTCCTAGCGGTTACTTATATAATATTTAAATAACTAGTGAATCACCCTCGCTTCGCTTCGGGACCCGTAGGTATCAGTGGTGTAAGTCCCATTCCCGTATATAGTATATAGCAATCCCGGGATAAAAACTAGCCTATGTGTTTTTCTGGAACATGAGCTGTAACACTGGCAAATTTCATCAAAATCCGTCAAGTAGTTTTTACATACATACATTCTCACAAACTTTCGCATTTATAATATTAGTAGGATTTTATTCACCATTCAAAAGGTCTCCCATCTCTTTAACCTTCTCATTCACTTCCCGTCTATGTATCATTAACGTTATATGCCATTCAGTTAAGTACGTTCATAATATACTATATAAAAGTATCAAAGAATAAAAAAACGCATTACATTTCATAGTACAAAAAGCAAATTCCACTATATTTTCTGTGTTGCAAGAACCCAGATATGATAATCTTGGTCAAAAATAATTCATGTAACATTTAACACAAAAACGTTTGTACACAACAAAAAACATCTCACATCAGATTATGGACACTAGATAGATCGAATGAATTAAACAATTATATTTTTTTTACAAATTTGAATGAAGGATACTGCGCTTTAGTCTATGGGTTTGGTCGAAGACCAAGCGCTAGTAATTTAGTGATGAAACAAAGTGTTGCAGTAATTTTTTATACCAAATAATGCGAGTTATATTAGTTGCGTAGATTTTGTAGTAAATCATACTTGATTTATTACAAGTGACTCAAACCGCACAAATGAGCTAAAAACCTTTTACGAAAACTTGAATAGTGCAATACTGCTAGTATCCTTATTCTGATGTAAAATTATCAATAACACATTATTATTTATTAAAATTAACAGTATCTCTGAATCATTGCTAATTGTAAGACGCTTCAATTGGGTACACAATGCAATCTAAGGATAAAAACTAGCTTTTAGGGTTACCGTGCCCTCCGAAGCACGAAAACGTTTCAACAATTTTGCTATTACCGGTTACCCATTCATGTAAAGCCGCGAACAAAGTTGCTCGGTCGATTTCTTTGACAACGGTTTTCGGTTACGACCGTTATTTAGTGCACAGCTGACTGGCTTAGGCATGGGAATGAACATAAACACAACAATATCAACGTCATCACATTTAAATTATTCAAGTATTCAATAATTTCCCTAATCAAGATCGTATAATAACATAATTCACCCGATTTCACGATTGAAATATTGTTTAATTTATATAAAATGTAATTAGAATTTGATTAAAATGTTGTCAATTTGTTCTAACGTTCGTGTCTTATTTAATTGAAAGACTTATTGTCTTATTCTATGTCACTGTACGCTGTTCGCTAGACATATCAATTAAATATGGATATTTGTAATGATACCAAAATATTGCAAATTGCTTCCCATTCGAATCTATCTTCCCGTCGGGCTAATATTACTAAGACAATATTAACTGTAACAAAATCATCTGATTTTTTACATACGTTTGTAGTTGGGTTCATAAAAAAGTCAAGGTTACATTTAACAAAAGTCTTGTAAATGCTGTATAAAAAAAACTAAATAAAAAATGGATGCACGGATATTAGAGATAAATATTTATTCAAACCTACTTTCGCAGTTAGCTTTTATCATACATATTAATTTTATTACATTTCGCAATAAACGTCTACATTTTAAAATATATTGACTGCGGCATGTAAACAAACATGATAATTATCCATAATAATAAATACAATTAAGTTGGAAATAATAATAATTATTATTTACGATTTAAACTGGTATTATCGCATACATACATTTTAGTATTATACATCTAGTCACGATACACATTTCGATCTAGTTGCATGGATCGAGGTCAAAGCTAACTATAGGTTTAATAGCATAATATAGTTATTATTATTTATTGCGAAATATAATTCAATATTCAATAAATAAAGCGTACGAGGTCAAGTCTTTATTTTATACAAAATATATAATAAAATAATACACAATGTCGTGTTCTTAAAAATATTAAGTAGTCATGTAAATAAATTATGTAACATCTTCATTATATTTTGTATCATATATAACAATTTGATGGTAAACATTTACAATTTATATTTCGAGTCATCTTAACGATTAAATTTACTGTTTTTTTTTTGTAATTATATAAGGCAATTTGATTGCTATATGCTCCATCCAGCAATGTTAAGAATTAGACCAATTATTTGCGTACATCTAATAGACGGAGTGGATTAAGGTACACACTCCTGAGCCGAGAATCGAACCCATTTCTCATGGTAACTCCCCGAGGGTACCAGGTCCTCATTAAAATAATTATATGGATCAAAAATCGAGGAGTTGTCTAGGGGTGTAAGAGGCCCCGACCATATTCTAGTACAAGCCGACCTCAACTGCACCTACCTTGTTAAACGTGGTTACAGCGCTCGGAACTTCCTCTTTTTTTTGTACTTGGGGGGATCTTCATGAGATATACAACCTTTCTGCAGAAATGTCTCAGGTTATGTGGGATTTCTAGCCACTAAAACCCATTCTAAAAAATGGATACCCGTTGGAGAACACCGGGCTCACTACTGTCCAGTTTAATCAGGAAGGTATTTTTAGATAACAAAGCCTACCACTATGACCACCTGTTCTAGGCTTCCTAACTTAGCTTACTTCCAGAATCAACTCTAAAACCAAAATCTACATATTTCGGTTGCTGTGTCGGAGAGCCAGTAAGGGTACCCGGGTTCGATTCCGTTACGCATCGATGTGATTTTATGTGTGTGTATTGGTTGTGAACGATGTCTTCATTGTGTTGCTACGGAATTCTAAGGCGGGTTATGTGTGTGAATTTAAATATAAATATACAATATATTCTTGTATGGGCTGGCATTACACAGAAATTACACTTGCACAATGAAATATATTTGAAATAAAATCTTAAGTAGTCCATTTTATTATTTTCCTCAAACCTATCCATCCTTGCTCTCACACCACTGACCTCTATAAAATAAATACAATGAATGGGCTGTCATAACATTTTTGCGCACACGAGAATCCCGCCATTTTGCATTTTGTTATAAATATCAAGATTGAGCATCGTGGTTCTTTATAAACTGTCACATTGTAGACAGAAAATACCATAGACAACCGATTGACGTGACCACACAAAGATTACAAAATAAAAAATAAAATTATTATTTTTAAACACTTGTAAAAAGTGTGTTTATTTTTAAACTACGAAAACGTAGCACGCACATCGTAACATTGCGTTTAATTAAAATTTGAACTTTATTCAGATACAATTAAAACCCTACTTGAAAAACGCTTGAAACAATCGACTTGTATACAGTTATAAAAATACATAGTTCTCTTTTTTTGTAAGGGCATAATAATTTTCTTGTAAGTATTAATTTCTTTCTTTGTCGCTTGTCCAGTTTTATCTTTCTTCAATGAAATGAGGTATGTTAATTTTAATATTATGCAATTTCTTCCGTAACAAAGTAATGGATACACAATCCGTTTACAGAATTCCCACTCTATCTATACCAATATTGTAAAGAGGAAAGATTTGTTTGTAATGTGTAATTTCTAGTTGTGCACCCCCTCTATATTACTTCCTTCTCTCTATGTCCTCAGCCTAAAGGTTTTCTGGAAGATCGCTGGTTAGCGATAAGACCGCCTTTTGTACTGTCTCTTGTATAATGTCCAACTTCAGTCCTTGTGTGTACAATAATCTACTAACGTATCTATCTATCTGTCTATAATCTTGTTTTTTTCTATATATCTATCTATAATCTTGTTTTTCTTTCTATCTATCTATAATCTTGTTTTTTTCTCCTTTGTATAAGACAACTCGTATTTTCAGTCAAGTCTGAGTTCACTAGCAAAAAATGCCATTAGACATACTTATGTTAACTTACTTATGTTTACGCCTGTGTTTTCATGAATAAAATGTCAATATCTAAATAAATAATGTGCGACGGCAGATTCTCACATCACTGAATCTACTTATTCGAACTGAGAAGTGTATTCAAGAGCTAAAAGCTTTGTTGCAATTCCTATTCGTGAATGAAATTTCATCCGCTTTGAATTTATTTTAACGGTAATCGGATTGAGCTTTCTCAGGAATTTAATTTAACCCGGATTTTAAACAGAAACAATATTTCCTGTTCCGAAAGACTGTTTTACAATTCGAATGCTATGATTCACTTCAATTTGTATTGAAGTTACATCCTTTAATTCAACTTTAATTGGACGTAGTTATGCAAAAACGTTCCAATCCATTTATCCAATTTATTTTTCATTGTAAAGGAAATAACCCAAAATTAAACAAATCATTATCTGATTACAGTATAAAGCAACAATAAAACCTTTAGTATTGACCGTTACTAGTTAAAATAAAAAATAATACCATTGATACACGTGATTGCTTTTATTTCAAATTCAACTTACTGTAGAATAAAACGTTTTCACACAACTACGTCCAAATATATAAGAGAGTGGGCACGACACCCTAAAAATGTGTCCATCTAAAAGAAGAGACAACAAACGGGGAACGTCTGTCTCCCTTTATTGCACGTATTAGATAAAGACAAGTATAGGTCTCTTATCTTTCCGCCCATTCTATTAGACGGGCACTTGCACTCATAGGCAGGCCTATGCCGTGCCTACTCTAGTTTAATAACTCTATGGGTTTGTCTACTTGTTTGTCGGCTATCGGCATAAAAAAGAAAACAAATCCCTTCACTTTTTATGACTGATCAGATAAAAAAAAGATAAATGTTAATGATCATTAATTATCTATGGATTATCTCATGAATATGAAAAAAATAACCAGACTGACGACAATAAAAAGAGTTAGGTTGAATTTTGATCATCTTTTTATGATTTTAATTAACATTGTATATTTTTTAAAACCCGTTGTACTACTAGTGACAACTCGTTTACGATTTTTTGTAAGGTTTAGAGTAGTTACAATTTAAAGTACAATAACTGGTTACCTTTAACCACATTAGAATAAATTTAACCAGTTATTCTAGTATAAACAATATTTACTGTAAAAACCATTTACAAGGTATTTCATACATAACATCTATATATATAAAACTAGTTGTGTCCGTGGCTTAGCCCGCGCGGAAATCAGTGTGTCACAAAGTTTTTCCCGCCGTAAACCCCGGCCCTGCGAGAATTCTAAGATAAAAAGAAGCCTATAGATCGCTCCACTACTATATCTTCCAAAGAAAGTCCCATCAAAATCATAGTCATTCCTGACGTTAGTTCGGAGTCCCGGACAACCGAGAGAAAGAA
>DWPQ01001252.1:0-12764 GCA_018251795.1 Perichares adela | reverse complement strand
CAAAAGCCCTTTTTAGTCGCCTCTTACGACAGGCAGGGGAAACCGTAGCTCATATTCTAATCCCGAGCTACAGGGATTGGATTCAAAGGCAAAGGCTAAGCTGGCTCTTTGGGTAAGTTTGAATCACTAATCACTTAATATTTCGATGTGGTTCGATTGCAGTGTCGGAGAGCCGGTGATAAGTGAGTCAACTCCACTTTCTTCACCACCGACAATGCATCCGTGATGCCTATGATGATGCGGAAGTCTCTGGCGGTGATCACTTACCGTGAGGCGCCTCATCTCCTCGATTATCGAATATTAATTTGAAAGATGCTTAATACAGGTGTCTCTTTCTTTCTTAGAGAAATACTCCCTGTGAGATTGAGTTAGATATTTATATCTCAACTATGATTTATCTACGCTCCATCTTTGTATTTGCTTGTCTGTCTATGCCGTAGTATTCGAACATAACTTCACGTTTTTCTGAAGTAGACTCATCGACGCTTTTTATAACGCCGTGACCGAACAAAGTCTCGGTGAATGTAAATAAATTGTGAATGAATTGATTAAATTGACAGTATAGCATGACTGGTTTATCATTTTTCAATTATTTCACACAGAAGGTAGGTAAACTGTGTCTACGTTATTAATGTCTCGGATGTCTTAATTTTTCATTGCGTTCAGAAGAACTTACTTTACTTACTACTTTACTAGCTTACTTTGACTGTCTTCCTGTCGGAGTAGGAAATGTTTGAAAGATTAGTCACATATGTGTAGTAAGTACTATGAATGTTCTAATGTTTATTCTGTAAGTAATGGAATTTATGTTTTGTTTTTAATAATATTACAATGTAAACACAAACGATTCTTATCGTGCTAACGTAGATCAAATAATTAATCTATTTAGTGACAGAAAAAATGTTATCATTTGCTTTTTAGTTTTTGAGGTCTGTATTTCGTATACATTTTTATAATATACCAACATAAACTATGACGAAACTTGAATCTTTTTTTCATTCTTCATTTAATGTAAGATGGAATTCATCATTTAATTTTTTTCACGTAGTGCTAACTAGTATTTCGTTGTTAGCTATGAAAGAAAGGAGTTGTACCACTTGAACAACGATTGATATTAAGATAAGCGCTACTATGGCCGTCTGTAGTACAAGAGAAACGTTTCAATCGGGTATCGAACCCGGAACTGCTTGATGGGAGAACGGTAAAGTTCTCATTGACAGAACCGAATTATTTTCGCAACAGGATTCGGTGCTCCAAAATTGTACTATGTCTAAACATTCAATGTTGAAATATACATATGTATATAGTCAATAACTGACAAACGAATGAGCCGTCCGTGGACGTCTGTGACACCGACGCTGAACTTTGTCGGCCAAAAGTAGCACGGAAGCACCGCTCATTAAATTCTGGCCTTATCTCTGGAACGGCTAGGCTGACTGACGGGACTTTCACTGGAAGATAGAGGAAGTTATGGAGCATTAAATAGAATGATTTTGTCAAAGAAATCCCGCGGGTTCGGGAATTACGCGATCTTTGTGACACCCTAATTTCCAAACGGCCAAACCGCGGGCACAGCTGGTTATATTAAACGATTAAATACTGAGACTTACTGATACTTTTAATCTAATTTATTTTTATTTTCGAGTCAACGTGAACTTAACCTCTTCTATCCGTGGTTCATCCAGGTGTACATTTAAGATAATAGCACTCACACCCGATAGTGAGAATTTATATTTAACTAACTACCTCTCACAATCACTCAAGTAAGACTTGTGAAACGGGACAAATAATATTATCCCTATATTTTTATTACATACAAATTCATGGTGATTTACAACACAGTTACGGACACTTCAAGTCATTTTGTCTATAAATATTCTATAGTATTTTCGCTTTATTATTGTTCGAGAGCTTCGTATAAATTGAGTTCAATAGCAATATTCCAGATCAATCAAATATCGCTGCCAAGCAATACAGAATAAAAAATTGTTCTGTGACTAAATTCGCGACGTACAGCCGAGCTATTATGCAATTTTTTACTGTCCTCGTATTATTATCACCAGTGTTATAATGTTAAAAACGTCGGTCCATCGATCCTGATCGCTATTCAAATACGCGATTCATCATTAACGAGAAATGTACACCAGAAGAAAATAAAACAACCCGTCGCCTCGGTGTGGGAGCGGTTCTTTGAACTGAGCTGATTTTGGTCACTGCCATTCGTTATTCAAAGTGCTTGCCTACTTTGTTTTATAGCTCAAAATCGCCTGGTTCAACTGTAACTTGCGTGTGGGAGACCTTGCAAATGATAGCCATAGATCTGAAAGCAAAATCTACTTTATGATAATGAGGCAGAGCTTAAAACTGCTTGAAGTTTAAAACCTGAAAATGGGAGTATACGATACGTTCTACTTGCAGATATTATATGAGCTAATGGTTCGGACAAGAACCGACTGATTATTCCATAAGACAGCCGGTCTAGATGACCTGGTTTTGGGTATGTGCCATTTTTGTTGAGGACTTCGATGTATGGGACTGCCTGGTCCTTCGGACCTCTGTTAAGTGCAACATGGAATATTAATATACTGCAGGATAACCTGGCAAGCCGGTTACGCTAGGTTGAATATCAGTCCTGTATATACCTTCAATTTTTTATCTTCTTCGTCACGTGCCATATCCATCGCGGAGGTCGGCAATCATTGCTCGATATCTCTAATCGTCAGCAGTCATTTATTTATTTAATTTATTTATATTACGGATCTACCAATTACAATAATTAATGTCAGTTGAAATTAACGTAACACACAATTAATAATTGAAACTAGATTAAAATTATACACCTTATAAATTAATAGAAATAGAAGATACCAACAATTTTTTCTCTACTTTACACCTTTACACATTTTCTTATGTTCCGAGTCCTTGAGTTTCTTCTTCTATATCTCTATTCTTATTCTTTCCGCAAAATATTTTTCTTCGCTGAGGCAAGTAATAATTTATTTTTAATACGCACATAACTTTTTGAAAAATTGTTGTGCATGTAGAATTTGTTCGCACTTCCGCTTATGCAGATCAGCTTTCAAACCTCTATGCTACACTACGAATGTAGTAGTCAATTTACAGATTAGCGTTCCAAATACAACAATAAATACTACTGCAGTAGACAATTTGGTCCTAATAACATACCTTAATAAGAAAGTATTAACCTAAACTAACTTACTCGAACGAACTTCACAATTATCCCGAACAACAAGGTCTGATGTTGGTGCAAATTCAACGGGAATATTGAACACATAACGTTGCGCCTCCAAGACTCTTTAACACGTAATACGTTTAAATTAAAACTTGGCATCTCTACTAGGTAAAGCTACTTTACACATATTATATCTGGTTTTTCCCGCGTGTAAAAAGGACTGCCTTGGAGTGATATTTATTTTTATATACAAAATTTTGTTAGAGGAAATCGAAATCAGTCTTAAGAGTATGTAATTTCTAAGCCTAAATTCTAAGTAGAATAAAAAGCCTTTAATTCATATTTCATGACGTACAGCTAATGTTTGGACAATAAATTCTTAAATGATAACGTGTTTTCGAGCAATATATCTCACAGTCGTTATAAAGAAGTCGCGAGTCGAACTAGTAGTATATTAATTTTTGTAACTAGTCAGACACCTAGATCAGTTTCAGATATGAATCAGCAAAAACTATGAGCTAGTCATGCTAATATCGCGCGCGTGTTGTAACTAATCAATTCTAAAATATATTTATAAAATACTGAATGGCGATTAGTTTATAGCAAAAGGTTTAAATACGTTCACAGCAATTTGTCAACTGTCAGTAAAACTTCGACCGAAACGTAACAGCTTGGTTTTTGAAATAAAACTTCTAAGCACGCTTGACTTGGGGAGTAACCTGGTGAATGTGTAACGAAAATTGTTATCCGGCGATGTGAAACGGAAGTTGAGAGGAAGATATTACTTAGTGAACACAGAAAAAGCGTTACGTTTTGTATTTTACTGCATTTAATAATTATTTACGAATAATGATATTTAAATATTCATATTATAATTATTTTTAGAAATTCTTATATGGCTTAATTATTTTAATAGCTTAATTATTTAAACTCAATCGTCATATGTGTATGTTAACGAAGTTTTACTTCAACTTCATGTTTTAGCTGATAGTAAATGGTCCCAGCCGCTCATGGACATCCGTAACATCCAACTCATCATGAAAGTGAACCCGTTCATTATTCTAGCGCTGCCACATTGCAAACAAAAACACAACATTATTTCACGATTAAATATAGAATTGATTTTTATTAGCTAATAGATTTAGTTTGATAGTCGCCAAAATTTGTACCATTAATCTTCTAAAGCATAAGGTTATAAATTGCACCACGTTGTAAATTATAACATTGAAATTGAAATAATAATAGAAACGTAATTAATACAAAATAGTTCTCCAACATACATTTAAACTTGCGACCTTATATGTAAGTCTTGATATGTGTAAATAAAAATGTATAAAGGATCATGTAAAGTAAAATTCAAAAGTTACGCCTAGACCCGCCTGGTAAATAAATTTGGAAATCTCTACGAAGATATTTATTTTCGAGAGCTTTCTAAAGGAATCCTTCGGCTAGTCTACGTTATAACCGCCGCAATGCAGTACTCCGCGGACATTGAAGTGGCCCTTTTAGACTACTAAGGAAAAATATTTGTAGAGGAATATTTTTAATGTGCTGTCACTATTACCTGTAAAAAAGGTATATTTAACTTTAAGTAACAATTCAGCCTGACCTAGACTGGAGCTTCAGTTCATTGAAGCCAGTTAAAGCTAACTAATTAGCATATCAAGTCGAGTCAAAGAATTGTTCGGATAAGGTACTTTTATAAAAAAGCATTATTATTATGATCATTATGCTCATTTAAATTAGAAATTTCGGAAAGAGGCCAAGACAGATTTCTTCTGCACAGAGATTTACACGCGTTGCACCGATAAAGGTGCATTATATCAAGAAATATGCTCTGTCTAGAGCTTAAGCCAACATGATGCTCGTATTGTAGCTTGTCGATCAAGGGATTCCACGTTCTCTCCTTTTATGTCAGTAGCCGATAAATGGGCAGACAGGACACATGGCGGTAAGCGGTCACCGCCGGCTAATAAAGAAGCATAAGACCTACAGCTAAAGACTACTCCTGACTCCGACACTGCCACTGAATCACTTCGAAACATTTCACAGTTTCTGCTAGAGGGGTGGTAAGCTTAGTAACTTTACTAGTTAGGTACAAAACATTACCATCATGAAACTGTAAATTTTTTATGGGTCACCAAAATCTGTACTACTCAACTTAACCCCGAAAGTATTTGTAGGACTTTCTTGTTTGCTCGTAATGCTAGATCCTGCATCCATAAAACCTCTAGTATGATGTCCATGGGCGTCTATGACCACGTACCGTCCCAGCATTTCGCGTTTGCCGCCGATTGTCATAAAAAATTCGTGATTGATTCGTCCGTTAGCAAAAATGTGGGCCGTTCATGGCCTGTCTACTCGTTTGCTGGCTATTACCATAAAAAAAGCTTCACTGTAGTACAGCGTACAGACAACACACATAGCGACAGGTAGCCGCCTACATCCATACCCGTCCGGTCGCATTGCCGAAACACGCCCTGGTTATCGACCCCACCGCAACGCTCGCAACCTGGCCATACTCGATGCTCCGCTAATGAAACTTTCGAGAGTATTTTAATTTATGTCCCAATTTCGTACAACTGGAATCTTATTATCTTAAAGACATTTCGAACGTATTGGAGCTAGGTAGGTAACGAGCCAATTCGTTTCCTTCCTAGCTAGTAACGCGACAGCATTTGGTCATCAGATAGATGTGCACACATCATACATTTATTCGTACCATGTATGACAGAACAGACAGATCAAGTATGACAGAAGTGAAGTGAAAAGTAATAATTTTGTGTCCGAAAAATGCTTACATCAACTAATTGTCATGTGCAAAAATATACGTGCATGACAATAAAGTACAAACTCTGAAGTTCGCACAGATTTTGCTAAGGTACCAAGCCAAAGCTATTGGTCTACTGCAAATCAGTTCGTCGCAAATTCATATTCGCATATGACCCTAGGAGAACCCTGTAGTAGAACCCTCGAAAGCAACGAAGGATTTCAGCCAAAAGCGTAACTTTCGCAACAAGATCCTAGAGTTCATTAAATACACGATGGACGGTCTACATTGACTTCTTCACGCGACAAAAAAGCATTGCTATTTCGGTATGCCCCAAAATCAAAACGACGCGTCTGTCATCGGAGTGTCTTTGACAAATGTTCAGTTTTGTCTAGTCAAAGGGCTCGTGATGGGTGACAACCGGTAGTTCGGTAACAAGAAGACATTGGCAAGGGCTCCTATTAATTACAGGTGAATGTGGCTGCACAAAATGTTTCACGTAGATCTAGATTTTTCGCGCTCCGTTCTTCTGTGTTCTTTAACGAAAGATCTTTTATAAACTTTATTGGACAATATTCTATAAATACAATCACATTCGGTCTTTAAGTTTTATTATTAGAAGGGTGCGAGTTATAAACATTTTGCTGACCACTAATTTTTATCAAATGATTTGAGAGAAGATCCATGCAGTGATGCAGTTGTGCGTGTTGATGATGTTGCTTAACAGTTATCAAGTGATCGGGCACATAAACGACGTATTTACACTTTTATACCAATGCACTTTTTTATCCCCCATTTCATTCAAAATCAAACTAATGCTTAAATCTATACTAAACGTAATTTCGATAAAAAAAAACCGTTTAAAAACAATATCAACGGACGTCTTTAGTTCTTTGCTTCTGTAAAATTGAATTCCGTGTCATTTATCGTTTTGCCCAGCAGCTTCTAAATTTTTAGTTTTTCTTTTGGTCTTTTTGATTTGAGGTTTTTTTAATTGATTCTTAAAGTAAACGCCAGCATCGCTTATTTTAGGATTCGTTTATTTCCATGTCGTGTGTAGGCGTCTTAAACTATGACGCAATCACTTTATCTTGACGCTGCTCTGTCGAGAGGTGACACCATGAATTTGCAGACTAAAGTTTTCAAACACAAATTAACTCTTTCTCCAAGGAATAAGGTTCCTATTCTACTGGTTATTAATGCTTGGTAATTAAAAAGGGTGTCATAAGCATCCGTGGTCTTTGATCACGTAGATTAGAACGTCATGTGAAGTTTGCGCAGATTACGAAGGCAAATACTAATTATGCGTAAAATTGTTCAGTTTTTTCCGCGGTAAGGTTAATGACTTTTTCAGATTGTTTTTGATAAATAAGCGTTAAGATTCTATATTTGTAAACAGTAACAGATACGGGGAGAGGGATTTATTTTGTAGGAATTGTCTTTCCAACTAAATAAAATTGGAGTGTCTGTTTGTAATAATAAAATAACCGTTTTTTGCTATTTTTGTCTGTCTTTCTGTCAATCTGTCCGTTTGTTCCGTCAAAACCCAGTAACGGCTTGACCAATTTAGCTTTAAATTTTTTTTAAGAAGGTTCAAAAGTGTGGCAGCTGCTGTTGCAGAGCATAAGAGCCAATAATGAACGGATCTCCTATTTCCACCTTAGACGTGTTGATGTCTTTTACACAGACGTTACCACTTACTAGCAAGTGGCACGTTTGTTCTCTTACCTGCTCGTTTGTTTGCTATTACGATAAACAATTAACTGTGAAATTGTTTGAGAGCTAGTTAACAATCAGTTTTCTTCTTCGCTAGCAAGTCATCAGCGATACCTAGTGGTATGGATGTCTATGAACTGTGGACAATTACCATCGTTAAATACTCATTTGCCGAGTATTAAAAAATATGAATAAAAAAAACTTGCAAAATTGAAAGCTCACGTAACGAATAATATTCAATTAAAACGTTAAAAAAACTGACACAAACATATTTACGAATAAATTTACTTATATGCAAATAAAGCCATACAATAAAACCCGTTCGCCACACGCAAACTTACCGAACAAATTATATTTAATCAAGAGATAATTAATTTAAAACCGAAGCACTCGTAAATGCCGCGGTAACGTTCATATTTAATTTAAATGTTGACATTCATGCTTGGCCAGCTAGCCTAGTGGTGTGTAAAAGATTTTCAGTTAAACCACGTTGGAATAAATGTTTGCAAACAAGTGTATGTTAAGAAAATCTAATGCCCGCTAGTTAGAAGTTTTTGCAAAGACAGTCTTACGTTTTTTGCACCGAGATCGATGTCTACGGAAACCTGATAAGCACCAACACGAAACAGTTGAATAAATTTTAACATTAACACCTAGTCCATATTAATATTATGAATGCGAAATTCTGTCTGTCTGTCTGTCTGTCTGTGACGTTTTCACAACTAAAGTACCGGTCCGATTTGGCTGAATTTTGGCATAAATATAGTTCATGACCCAGGGTCACACATAGGCTACTTTTTTTTCAAAAATCAACCCCTAAAGTCTTGGATTTAGATGAATTTCCTCAGGAAGATAGTTGATACTTTTTATCCTAGAATTCTTGCGGAGTTGGGGTATACGCGGGAAAAACTTTGTGACACACTGATTTTCACGCGGGCGTAGCCGCGATCACAGCTAGTAATATTATAAATGCGAAAGTTTGTGAGGATGTATGTATGTTTGTTACTCTTTCACGTAAAAACTACTTGACGGATTTGGATTAAACTTTGCAGTTATATAGTTTATATACCAGAATAACATATGGGCTACTTTTATCCAGGAATTCCCGCGGGATCGGGACCTACGCGGCTGATACCTACGGGTCCCGAAGCGTAGCGAGGGCGGTTCACTAGTTACTGTATATAATAGTATACAAATAATTGAATTACCTTTAGGAAGCGGGTATGAGTCTCGCAAAAAATCGAACGGGTCATTGGAATTCACCGGCGCATAGTTCACAGCAACCGTCTGCATCATTATGTCCACGATAGGACTCTGAGGATACGACCAATACGCAAAACGGGCTTTTCTCGCCGTATTCCCATCCTGTTTATTGTCTTTTTCAGTCTTATTGTTCAAGGGATAAGGCCAAAGTATGCGTCCTTTTCTATTGGTTTCAATACCATTGTTATTAGTAGGTATACTATTGTCTAAGTCTATTTCCACTGATGAATATTCATCGTCGTCATAGTTTTCAGCAATGACCCAATATGTTGTAATGGCTAGAAATAATCCTATTTGTATAAAGCGCCTCATTCTTCTGAAACAAATAAGCATGTCTGTGAACTAATAATGTTATGTCATTTTGTGGGGCCGTGATTTTTTAATCTTTAAACATTAATTTTATGTTAATAATCGTTAAATGTCCTACACATTTGTTGTTTGTTTGCGTCTGATAGTAAACGGTCACCGCCATTAAAGAAATCGTCAACGCGTTGCCGGATAACGCCGGATAGATACGTTGCTCCGCTTGAAATATTTCAATGTTAGGAGGCTAGATATGCAAAAACAATTATCACAATTAATGAATACCATCGGAATAAAAGTGAATGGTACAACGACCTACTTTTTTTCATTATTAGGAAAATAAATAAAATTATGGGTAACCATAATCTAGTTAACATAATCATATGTATGGGGTCCTTTATTTTGCAAAAGGTGTGGATGTAAAATACGTTAATTTAAATAAAAATACAGGAGAACATTAATTAAAAACATTATACACAGTACGACTGCAAATCCTAATAGTTATAGGTAAGATTATTGAGAAGGAAACTATAATTCTTTGTAGCAAAAGTTTCTTCCTATAAAGCTTGCCGATCCTATTACGTAGCTTCGAGAAACAGTAATAATCGAATTGTACTGGATTCCAGACATAGCAGTTTTCAGGTAGAGGCCATATTACACATTAATAACCAGTTGAATGTTCAAAATCATCGTAATATTATTATATTTTTCTGCTGTTAACTTAAACCTAGTACAAACAATATAATTTTTAACGCATTGTGTGATTAAAACGAGGTCAAATAATATTTGTTATTCATGAGTTGTTTGCAACAGAAAAAAAACGTTATATTATTAGGAAAAACAAAAAGTCCTGTTTATTGTGCGGTTATTAAAATGTACAAAAATATATATTTTTTTCATATATGATATATTTCAGTACATTAAATCATTTAACTATATATTAACTCTATTAAACTGGGAACTTTTTGTAATTAACTACAATTTACACTGTTTATTGTAAAAAAAAAATATTTATTTATATATCGGAAACACATATGCAAAAATCGACCTAAGTTTCAATGTCAAAAATATTTAAATTTGTATTGAAAACAAACTGGTAGGTATATAAAAGAGCGTTTAACAGATAAATATATATTTTTTTGCTTACCTTAACTAAAATATTTTATCCTAATAAATATTTGATCGTGTATCGCCAGCGTGCTGGCTCCGGTGAGAGGTCTGGGAGAGACTGTATCGGGTTCGAACGACCGCCTCTACCATACATCGCCTTGACCGTGCACTTGAATGTACCGCTATCTTCGTAATCACTATTAACACCACGATTTCCGTCTTCAGAACAGGACACTGCTATTTGTGTAACTTTTTTCACGTGAGACGTCTTTAAAATTAATATTTTTTATGTTAATAGCCTTCAAACGAGCAGACGGGTCACCTTATGTGGTCACCGTCGTCCATGGACGACCGCGACATCAAATGCTTTAGTGACGCGTTGCCAGCCAGGAACTGAAGATCCGCTTCTTACTTGTTCTCCAATTCTGTAACCGAAAGTCGTCGAAGGGTTTCACGGTTGGTTTAAGATTAAACTACACCCTCTTCGTTGTACATTATTGCTTCATTTCAATTAATGTGATAGTTAATCTAAATTACGTTTATTAAATTTGAATAAAATTTTAATTAATGTCTAGAACAAAAAACGATTTTTTACGTTGCTTATTACAAATACTTTTAGAACACTACAACGAAAATCAAGTTACGCCATTTCTTTTTATAGTAAGTATGTATACACAAAAAACTATTGCGATTAACAGACCATTCGATGCAGCGCCACCGTATGGAATCTCTTCGTAACTAATTAAGTTTTTGTTTATTTCTGTTCTATTTTATCACAGTCAACCCCTGTTAACTTAACTCTCTTACGTCAATAAAAAACAGCAATTAAAATGGCAATGGTACGTAACAGTGAATTTTGTATGTAATACATCAAATTCAATATACATTTAATGCACCTAAAACAGTATATACACTAATATGACTGCTGCGACACGTTTTTATCGAATGATTGTAGCTCGTTCTATCCTAAGTAATTATGCTAATATTATTCTGTGTAGTCCCCGCTTAAGTGGTTTGAGGGACCATTTTGAGTCGCGCCAATTAGGGAAATACTACCAACATTAAATTTCTAAAATATTTATTTCGCATACTGAAATAGAATGTCAATTTGCCTTATAAATATTGAATTTTGCAATTACTTTAAAAATGTGAAATATTTTTGTGTTTATTTGTTCTGTAACTGTGTATACATGACATAAATATTAAAATATATGAACTTTTGTTTACACATTTACGTTTGAACGATAAGGCTACGTGCATGCCTTAGAAAATTTAAACCGGTTTTCAATAAATACGTAATATATGTTATAAAAGTCAGTTAGTCTACTCGTAAGGTATAATTTTACCTACCTGGCTTCGATATTAAATTCATACGTGAAAATTACTTAACAATGATTACGTTTAATACATCCTTCAGTTGCAGTGTTGGAAAGCCAATAACAGGGTCCCTTGCTTCATACTTAGCCTGCAAAGCTTCAGTAAATCTTTAGTAGTCCAGAACTTCAAGGACAGTCATAATCACTAACCATGATATGTCTAATCATGTCGAGTATTGACATTAAAAAAAAGAGACAATGTTCACCTGTTGACAATGTTCAAAACAAAGAATCCAAAGTATTTTTGTCCGAGACAGACACGTTCGAATAATACAGTGTGGTTACCCTTAAAATGTCCAACATTCAGGAACTTAACATATAGCAAACTGTTTGCATTCAAATTTGCACCCATTACGCCAAAATGTTGTGGTTCAAAATACACTCTGAATATTGCTACGAAGTATTCTTTTCTTTGCTAACATTTATATTTTAACACTGTGATTTAATAGGAGTTTAAGTTTATTCTTAAGTTAATTCAGTTCAAGACCTTAAGTTAATTCAAAAATATAATCGATTGAAGTCTCCCAGTTCTGTCCAATCCAATCTAATTATAGTCTGCCAATCTGCATTTAGCCAGCGCGGTGGAGTATGGCCTTTAATACTCTTCTTGTAAGAGGAGACCAGATCCCAGCAGTGGTACTATTATGGCTTGCAATTAAATGATACGATTGAAATAAAATTGTACTTATATTAAATACTTAATACGCTTACCGTTAATTCAAGTTAACACATTCTGTTTTCTATTTCACTAACTGTGCCCGCGGTTTTGCTCGCTTAGAAATCAGCGTGTCACAAAGTTTTCCCGCGTAAATTCGAACCCACGGGAATTCTAACAACCTCAACTTCAATCTCTATATTCCAGTTAATGTCCTGTTAAAATTGATCCTGCCGTTCCAAAGAATTACCAGAAAAAATAGATAGACATAAAAATAGACAGACAAAAATAAAAATAAAACATTTTTGGTATATATACCGCGTATACATAGCTACATATGTAGGTATGTATAATCGTTGTGCACGCTGCTGACCGACC
>DWPQ01001251.1:0-12771 GCA_018251795.1 Perichares adela | reverse complement strand
TCGGTCCAGTAGTTCCCGAGATTAGCGCGTTCAAACAAACAAACAAACTCTTCAGCTTTATATATTAGTATAGATTAAAAAAAAAAAAAAAAAATCTTGATTTATTTCCATTTGAACCAACCTCAAATAACAATACGGACTGGAGAAGGATTGACACATCCACACGTAACAGTGGCCAAAACTAGACTGCACACCGATTTCCCATACCCATACCAGTGATGTACACGTATCTGCTAGATCGTTAAAAATGTATATCCTCGGATACGGATTCAAATACGAATATTTGGTGTGAAGAGCCACGGATACAGATCTTTATTTAGTTATTGATATCATTATATAGTTGATAGTACCTTTGAGTTATATGCTATTGATATGGTAACTTACTACGAAAAAAAATCCAAAATGAAGGTTCTACATATTTGATTTTAAGAAATAAAAAATATTCTGAATGCAATTTAATAGTTTTTTAATTCTACTTAATCACCTTATAACATTTCATTCTATAAATTGAAAATTATTAAGGTAATAGTCCGTGAAAAAAAGCAACGGCTACGGATCTTTCTTCTCCCTTGAATATCCAGAACATCACTAAATGAACTACAGTACAAGTTGTGTGTAAAATAAATCTTCTACACAAGTCTTTTTATACCAGACTGAGAGATGGGTAATAAAAAATTTTGAAAAGGACCAAAATTCCAAAGGTACTGGTTTAACTAGATACGCTCGAATTTTGTGTTGTCTGTTTATTGATAAAGGAGAGGCAAACATCAATTTCATTCCAGGCCCTGTCCCAAATAATTTTATTTCTTGACGAGTCTGCCATCGGAACATCAACCTGATATGTCTAAGAATTGCTAATGAGGTAAAGTACTGTGAAGCATCAAAGATGGCTGGCATTTGGATGTCCCAAATGCCATCGCGGCGTTACAAAATAGTTTTTACGAACATGTTCTAGTGTCTGCTCAGTGTAGATAAGTCTTACGGTTAGTGCCGCAATAGAGACGTTGTGAAGCGACATCACAAAAAGTTCATATTCATATTGAACACAATTTACTGGGGAAGAGAAAATAAAGTACACAAGTCGAATGTAAACCATTTATTTGTAATAACTGTTTATTTCGAACCGAGCTGCAGCGACTGCGTTGCATTAATGTAGATATATATATAATAATATCCAAAGCTAATTTAGAAACTCTCGTACATTCAAATATCTCCTTCACAATTAAACAACTACGCGACTAGTATATGTGGCGACCTCTCGCGGCCGGTGCGACATGATCATTTGAACACTCGGTGTCTCCTCCAATTATACTGCAATACATATGAAATCAACTGCAGATATTCTTCGCTTACAGTTTAAAAACAATATTCAAAACTAATCCCAGAATCTATCGATATTAAAATGTTGACCATAAAATGAAACTATTATCTATAGCTTCAGTATACAAATTCAAATATTAACGTTTTTTTCTAGAACGTCCCGATCAATCGTGTATTATTGCACAAAAGATTTCCCGAATTGAACAAATGCAAGTATATTATTAGACACCACGCCTGTAATGATCATATCACACTTTCATATGACAACACAACAACACAAACTTATCAAATTTGAAGCCTTTCGAACTAATAGGCAGCAGTGACTGTGGTTCACGAGTGTGACGTCATTTTGCTACTGAGCACCAAATTAAATTACGTGCTCTTCTTAAATCTATTGAAAGTGTCTTTGCTCTAATTAAGCACCGTTACTACACTTTCATATAGGTAAGTTAAAGAAGGTAGATGAGATCAGTATTTTTTTGCAATTCAGAATTGAGAACTTCCAAGTAAAGTACATTATAAGTGGAATATAAGTCAGCCGATATATTTTACGTGTACTGATTGTTAGACTTGGACTTTATTCATCTTTTTTTTTTAAGTTTCAGGAAATTCAAAATTGAAATCCACCAAGAATTATTATAATTGAAGGATAATAACAAAATTGAAGTCCACCCAGACATTTGATTATTATCATTAACATGCAAGATATTTTATTATAAAATCAAGTCAAAGTAAACCATATCGACTCCTGGTACTCAGCTATTATTTTTAAACACAAGTCACGGCTGCATATAATCCTTAGATTTACACGCAAAAATGTACGCTTTGAAAATCGAGCATCGAGACTTTTATCGTATATAACCGAGTAACCTGTGTTGCCATATTCGAATCGTTAATACAGTAAAAAATCTATACCATTCCCTTTAAAATGAGAATTACAAATCACAAACTACCGTCTAAATATGTAAATATGATAATTTCGAGTACAATGGGCTTAAATATACAAATTCTTGGGGCACTTCCGTCATATCAATCAAATCTAGCGAGTCGGGTATTAGCGAAGTTGATTAGCAGGAGACTGACATGCTTTCTATTGGGTAGTTATAAATCAAGCACTAATGTCGGGGACCCCGTATCCACGCTCCAAGCGGCCCCTTATGTAATCTTCTGTGCTGTGGGAGTCAGGAGGGTTATTTTCTTTCTACTACGAAGTGTATACGTTGGAATGCATTCTTAGAAAGGTTAAATTGATTCTAAGGCTATCGAACGCCAATAAACGGATCCGACGTTAATTACTGACACTCATACAATATTTTTAATGTTTATTGTTATACACACTGACTACCTTTAAATTAGAGGCTGATTAATTAAGTCCCGAGTTACTGGATAGTAACTGGACTCTCCTGAGAAGAGAAGACTCACAAGTCCAAGCGACGTGAATCTTCACGTGTTTTTATCAACACTATAATTTAATAAGCGTTCTAATTCAAAATGTAAAATTTGTGAACCGAATCACTAATACCCGACGTTTTAAACGTTCTACTTGAAATTTATAGAAAAAATCTATATCCAAATGTCAAAGATCAAACAAGATTAAGAGTGAAACTTTAAATACCGTATCTAAGCACCCCTAATTAATATCATTAGTATCGAAACACACAATATTTCAAATAACAATTCTTAAACTAGGTATTTACAAAGTCAAAAATTAACTAATAACTTTACGATTCAACAGTCTCGGGCGTCATCAAACAGGATACAATTACTTCCCCGAGAAAACATGCCGTAGTAAGTTAACCTAACTAACTAAACAAACTCAAACCAAAACAAAACTATAGTTACCAACTTAAATTTAATAAAAATATCTCAAATACGTCCGTTCACTTGACTAGACTAGAAATAACTAAACTCGATATGTTAAAAATAATTCAACCGATCACACATCGGCCGTTAACAATTTTGATTTGAAACTACCGTCAATGTTGGAACTACGTTGTGGTGTACGGGTGTTGTCACGTTCCCTAGCCGCAACATTAACGACAGCCGGACATACTTCCGCATTATATTTTATGATCTGTCTCCATTGTTTGTTTGGTCATATTACTTACTTGTGATCGTAAAATAAATGCATCGTATGGACGAGTGAGTAAACATATTGTCACACAATGAGGCACTGAGCTTACTCTGTCTTACAGGTTTCTCTACTGAACACTCTTCAGTTATTGTAACTACACGATTCTATAATACTCTTATGGTAGTTTTGAAAAAGCACTTTTTCAGACCAAATTTGTTTTAAGAGACGCCTTGTGCTAAAACGTTAGTAGTAATAGTATAAAACTATTAAATAATTTAAAGAGCTACACTTTTGTACCATACGACATTGTTTACTGTTACCCGGTAATAAACAAATATTACTACTAATTTTTCACCAAGACAGTAATGACATCTACTTATTAATTCAACTGTCATAAAAAGGCGGAAACTTTGAGATCTAAACAAGTGCCCTTACACGATCTATTGATAGTAACGTATTAACAAAATCTAGTGCATCCCAGTGTAGTGGGATATCGTATGTAAGAGAACAAATTACACAATGGGTGACTAATTTCAGTCTATCATTTATCAAGGAAGACATGTCAGTGACAATGACAATACAATACAATACAAATGGTTCATTACAAAATACTTAATTTACTTTGTACTACTACAGAAAGGGTTTCATTCATTGTTTTCCGTTTACAATAATTTCTAAAATACGCTACAGATGAACTAATTCGATTAATTGTAAGGTCGAGACCTCCATCACATATTAAATATTCCAACGGGATAAATAAAAATTGTACAAAAAATATTGTCTCCATTTCCAAATTTCTAATGTTTGGTCCGTTCTCTACTTCTAAAAACGCTAGCATTTTCATCGACAAAGCAATTTCATTTTAAAAATTATTTATTTAGAGAAAAAAACGTGATCTATTAAGGCACAACGCTGTGTCTCAGGGGGTTTCGTAATTGATATGCCTTCGTCATTCTAAAACTCCATTCTACTCGACACTACGGTACTACGAGATCCCAAATATAAATTCTTTTCAAGCAGCTCCCATTACTCCGTATCAAATCACAATTGTTTATAATTGTACAAAGAAAAACTTTAACTAAACCAATACAACTACATACTTGGAAAAGTTTATTTATAAACCCAGCACCCAAAACCATGGCTATTATCTACTTAACTATATACTGGGATGCACTTCACTAAAAGGTACCTACAGAAAAATAAAAAACTAAGCAGCGATGAAAGACAATACTGATAATGGTAAGAGTTGAAATGAGTAGGATGTCAACATGCCCTCTGGTGTCCCAAAGCGTCGTCGCGTCCGTACCATTTCACCGCTTCTGAAAGACAAACTATTCACTATTCTCAGTATTGTCTCACCACAGATTATCGTAGATTCTTCTTTCTTCATGGCACCGGCAGCGTCGCTGCGCCGCGCCTCCCGCGGTCATGCACGACACCCACACTCCTCCTTTACGTCCTCATCATGCATCTATTTCCAAATAGGGTCTGATACTCTTCAAACTATCCACAAAATTACTATAGTCTACCAAAAATCTGGATTTTTTCAAAACTAACTAATAAATAAAACTGGCGCCCCACGCGGGACCAGAAGCTCGTTCTAAACTACGTTGTCAATCGTAATAAAATGTCTCGAATCTAATGTCATAATAATGTTAGGTAAAAAGCGATAAATGAAAGATCAGCTGTGTTTTGTGTCACCGTTTATTTCTAAATCTCGTCTAAGTGAAGATGAACCATATATAATTTTATTCCAAGGCTGAAGGAGGCGCGCGGCCTGCACTACTTGCGTCCACTAGCTAAGGGCCTTACTGCCCAAATTTCTATTGAGTAATGTCTAAAAACGCCCCTTTTGTTAGAATAACACGTTTCTCACGAGTACTTTCATGCAAAAAAGGCGTATTAGTATCAATGTTACATACAGATCTACAAGGTATTGCCGAATTACTATTATAAAACATTCAGTAATATTTTTTCTTTTCTGACAGAAGCTAAATAAAAATGTTCCTTTTGCATAGACTTTCCAAGAATTATGATAATATTTCATGTATTCTATTACAGTTATTTTATATAGTTTATACAAACCAGATTTTTAATTCAAACATTTACCAATAATGTAAAGAAGTGAAGTGTTATAATCTTTATAATTTATATCAATAACTTGTGTTGCACCAAGGAGTAGCGGTTTATATTGAAAAACTATTTTATCTCAGTCAGCTCCATTGCCTAATCTGAACTGTTTTCAAAATGATCACATTCCAAAATTGTTAGTTTAGTCTATGCTCGGAAACACAAAATCTGACGCACTTAATAAAATACATAACTACTTGTACACACTACAAACCCAGCCCCATAACTACGGGTATTCCAAAAAAGTATTATACATATAAAACAAAATATCCCTTGAATATTGCACAATAATCACCTATAGCGACTCGTGTGGAAACAACAGCCCATAAACTACAATTCTATTTGTCGATTGTCGATAAATAAATTAAAAACTACTATAAAAATGCAATTACAACCAAAACGTACAAAACGGAATGTAAGTACAGCCTCTATGTTTGAACGTAGCTCTCCGTAGGCACTACAGGTGCGGCTACTACGTGTCGCTCATATTTTTCATTTCAAAATCCAACTCTGTTCCTTAGGCAATGCAAAAAATATATTTGAAACGTATCTCAGGTTATTGCGCTCGATTACATTTCAAATATATTTTCTAGAAACCTTACGAAACATCTCCGATTACAAAAGATATAAGTGACTGAAAATTGGAGTTTCACATTCTTAAACAGACGCATACTAATTTTTAATACAAAACAAATGTAGCGAGAACATGATAAATGCGGCAATTTTCAGTTGCAGTAATGTTCGGATCCGCGCACCGTGAGAGACAACTAGGCCATTATTTACTAGCAAAAATGTTTCGTTGCCCACCGGCAGTCGAGCATCATATACACCTATGCTCGTTTTAAACACATTCATAACGTACTTATAATATACTCTGTCACGGTACGCGTTTTTCTTCGGGAAAGGCAAAGTAAATTTGGCCGCACGCCTCAAGCGGCGGCGTTACGAACGCCCTACGTTTTAAACAAGTTAATCACTTATCAATAAGTGTCCGTATTTATCACGATTTAAAATACATATTATACCAACTGGCTACTGAATACACCGATTCCTATTATACAAAAATATTGTAATATTCCGTAATGTATGTGTGTATAATAAATCTAACACGTACAATAGCGCGCGCTGAAGTGCACACATGCGCACTCAGCTAGAGGTGCATTCTTTTACATTTTACATTTTATTGAGATACTATATTCGTACGAACAAGTGTCATAGCCGCAGCGCGCGCGTGATGTCGTTATCATTATATAATTAATGTTATTGCTTTCGGTTAGTCATACTTAATTTACTATTAATATTGGTATGTAAAACTTCAAAATCACTACACTACACGACTACTCTAGCATCTGCCGTACATTTAAAACACACAACATAAATTTATTTATTTTTCATTATAACATACTTTATATTATACCAATCCAAAAATTGTATATTAATCCATGTATATATTATAACCTTACTGATAATTAAGAATATATTTTCAATTTTTTTTTGTTTACATTGGTCCAGTGTATCCTGGAATCGCGAAAAGCAAGAAGGAACATCACTAGTGTAATGTTGCCGATGCTGTGCTATGGCATATGTGGTGTATGGCACATCACTACTGCATAAGCTTTTTCTATAGAATAGAAACGTACTACATCTAGGCAAGAAGTATTGAGCAAGATTAGTCTGTTTATTATCGAAAAATTATTTAGAAATTCCCTCCAAAATAACTTTCAAACACTTTAAAAACACTAATTAAAATGACTAGAGAGGAATGTATTTTTCTTATGGCAACAAAGAATTAATTTAGCGTCTTAGTTGGCAATGTCTTCCATTATTATTGTCTTATACTTAAGCAACTCGGGCGTAATATAGCGGATAATATTCAACGTTAGTCACTGCACTTACTATCTCAGCTGACATGCCGCCACCATCTTGTTGTGAATCATAAAATGGCGTCAAACTACATTTATATCTGATTCTACTCGACGCTCCGACGCTCTCTTACAGAAAAGGAATCTTCACTTGAGCAAATCGATAACTTTTGGCTACATATTTGGCCGTCTTTGGCAAATGAGATTTAATAAACCAGGAAGACTGTAGGCCTCAAGCGAAGCGTCACTACAAGGTCTACACTACGTGTCTACGTTTGCGATGTTCCTCTCAGAGTCAAATGGAGTACCGGCTCCGAGAGGAACATCCTTAATAGCACGTTTCACAACCACCGTGTGGCAAACGCCTGTTGAAACAATTGACAGTGAGAATTGGAAGATACGAGTTTTGTTTAATTTATTTTACGTATAAGTCCATGCCAACCATGCCTTACGCCTACATTGTAGAGTCCAAAGTCGACAAGTGTTAGTCACGAGTATTCAAGACGCAACAACTACTTTGTAATATACATAATTATATACGCATGCCTTCAAGAGCGTACTACGTCGACTTACCATTCCGCCATCTTCCCAGCCCACAGCTCTAAGAGGTTTTGGCGCCCAACGCGGGGCTGTTTTATATTTGCATAAATCATTTTCACACGCAAATCAATCTACTAATCATTATTCAACGTGCACTCTAAGCTATGAAGGAGTTCCGTGAGGAAAAAAACCACACCCCAGCGCAAAGGTACTACCCCACGCGAAATAAAACACAATTATTTTTCTAATATTATCCATGTAATGACACATTGGGTATCTAAGTGCTCCATTACATACAATTATGTACGGGCAAAACACTAAGACCACTAAATACAAATCTACGTCTAGCCTACAGCCGACGCGAGCTGTCGAACAAAACCACCGAGTCGACGGACAGCGGACGTCGGCGTTGCGTTATCAAATAACTAATACACTGTGGTTTTAGACAAAATTAAATATATATAAATAAATTTACGTTAGTCCGTCCGGGATCCCGTTGCCCCGAAAGCCGCAGAACTCCGGACGGCAAATATACATAGGGTATATGAAAAAAATTAAGTACATATTTGAAATCTAGGGCCTCTACCGCTGTCATCTATAACTTTGGCAAGATATCAAGCGGCCGCCCGGGGGTTACTAAAAGTGTAAGACACATCACAATCAATAATATTATCAACCATCTAATACTGAAAATTTCAGGAAAAAATGCTAATATACAAAGGGATGTTATCATCGGGCGAGGCCGTCAGCGCTTAGCGTGTCAACGAACATTTTATTAATATCACGATTGAGCGAGTGCTTTCTAGAACATAAGAGTTACAACATGACGACACGGTCACTTTCAAACTAAACGGCTGAAACGTAGACGCGATGCAGTCTCCGAAGTAGGTCAGTGATGTGCAGTTGACACGCAAAACGAGACAATCGCTAGTAATCTCAGGAGGTTTCTAGCCTACTTATATTAAGAATACTGCTAATAATAATAAGGGTATGTGTTTACATGTGAAATAGCATTCAGTGGATCTGGCATGTGGAACATGTAAACGTAATTTAATCAAAATATACATATGTGGATAAATGAACAGGTCATCAAATGCGGGGCTAATTCCTAAAATCAAATTTTAAATTTTATGAACTATCTAGATAAATAAAGGCGGGTCAAAATTATTATAGATTTTATAAAAAATCAAACAGTATGAATGATTCGAATTAGATAAACAACAGTGTGATAAAATAATTGACAATCGAGCATGCAGCCCACCTGATGACGCTGACGGATGAGTCTCCTGACGTCCATTGCTGCAGACTAAGACAGATCTGTATGTATGTACAGTTCATTTAACACGTATGTGGTTTTATACGGTTACAACAAAGTATGTTTATCCTCAATATCAACCTAGTTCAGTAGTAGCCTCCGATCCTGATAACTGGCGTTTCATCTAGATAACGGCAAGACAAGACACAGTTGAATTAACGTAAGTCGTAAGTCTATAAAACTAATGTAAAAAACAGTTTAATAGACATACATACATATTTCCACACACCAGAACTACATACCAAGTGTGCCGACCCGCAAGGGAATGTGCTCGACTAAGCTACCGCATGCACTCTGCTCTCTACTGCCGCCCGCCTTTGCTCAGCTTTAAATTATTGAATAACGAATCAATCACTCATACTAAGTACATTATTGTCACACCAACGGCTCTGTAATTGAGGTTGTCGCTCATTTGTTATCGTTATTAAACGTGTGACGGGACCACGTCTCAGCGCCGACGACAAACGAGGCTGTGCCGCGACCAGTCTCACGTGTCAAATAAGCTACATTTGATATCATATGGGATATAGTAAAAGTTTATTTATAGCCCATATTGAAGGTAAAAATCAATCGCCGTTGTGAACGGCGCAGTTTGACGTTAGTCCTCCAAGTATTTCATTAAGCTACAAGTTTCTAGTTAGAATAATTTCCCGTTCAACTATTCGTTTACTCGTCTTCGGTGAGCAAGGTCATGGTCAGGAGAAAAACGATTTCAAAATGTTCTAAAGAGCCTTTGGAATTACGTTGAAATGAAAAGTTTCAGCATTGATTACAATATTATGTATGTCACTTTAAGTACCTCGTGGCAGGGACTTAGTCCCCGAAAAAATTCCGTCTTAAACCTAGGAATTGCACAAACACAACCATCAATCGTCTTTTTAATATTTTAGATTATTATCATAATTATAGTATTAATACTTTTCTAATCACAGAGTAAAGATTTCGAGTATTGCTTGTGAAAAATATCTACTTACGCTATGCGGGAACAAATTAAGTACGTTTTGAATACACTTATTGAAACCTACATTACTATAAAACCTAATAGGAGGGTAGGATGAGCTACAACTAGCAACGTACAATACAATTTTAAAAGTAAATGTCATAATTACAGATTATTTAAACATAGCACATTTTATATAGGACTCTATCGCTGTGGGGAAAACGTTCGCTCAATTTGCATTTGCCGTCGGAAAAGTTGAATGAGTATTATTTTAGGAAAAAATATCTAATAATACTGGAAAAATTCTAAGACAATAACAATTCAACTATTTAAATAAATGACGAATTTTTGTAAGCAAAAGTTCCTTATTTTTAGAAAATTACAATATACCAAGTACGAACTACCTTCACAAAATTCTTAAAAACTTACCTTTCGGGGTAAAAATAATAATAAAAATATATGTATACATTACAATATCCTGACAAATTCAAGTAGCTGCAGTCAATAGACGACGCACTTAAGCCCAAACCGATATTAATACTAAGAGTATAGTAGGAAACGGACATACATAAATTTGGCGCCCAACGCGGGGCCGAGCCTAGCAGAGGCGGGCGGCTTTCTATAGCGGCTTAATACTTAGCTTATTGTCTCAAGACACTCTGGGTGTTAGTTCGCATTCCCTGATAACTGCTAAACTAATTAAACGTACTCACTAAATTCACCCAAATCGTGAGAGCCAAGCGGCGACAACGAAGCAAACAAATCTCTGGATATTATTTACAAGTACCACACCGACCCCGTCTCAATATCACGCCACTTGTAAATACTATCTAAATTGACATGTTTAACAAAGCTACCACCGCGTAGCTCCACTGCACATGGAATAGTTATTGGATTTTGCCTTTCAGATGGTATAGCCTCTTGATAACGCATTCAAATACAAAAAAATATAGAATTCAATTGACTTCAATATACTTAAACATATACCTAATTATTTCAATTGCACTCTAAAATTCCTTTTACAATACAAACAATACTAAAATAAACGACAGCACACTCCTTACTCAAAAACACACCTACCCACAATTTAAAACATAATTGTAAATAAAGACAAAATCCAAGTACCATCGCCATTCAGGGCGTCTATAATCTACATTTTCATACATACAATGGCATGTAATGATTGCTTCAAGTTAGATATGTATGTGGGAGTGAGCGAAACGGCCGACGCCGGGCGCCGCGCACAGCGTCACTACTAGTGACGTCATCGCCGCCCACGTCGTAAGCGTATCGACAGACTGGCGACATCAACAGGGTTGACACTTACTTTAAACGGTCCGAGTTCATTTTAATTGTTTTCTATCAAATACTTTATATGTAACGGAAGTAACAATATTAGTTGAATATGTCACACTTGTCTAAATATGTAATGAGATTCACACTTAATGAGATTCGTCGGTTGTTCCAATATTTTCGGAACACAATAAATAACGTTGTTAATAAAACGTATAGTCATAAATAATAAAAATTAATATTTTTTTAACGTGAAATGCCAGTTGACAATAAAACAGCCAACCTTGATCGTGATATTCTTTTGACAACACCGTTTAAAAGAGTAGCCGGGCGCAGGGGAGGGCGCGGGGAGGTGATCTGTGTAATTGATTGGGGGCCATTCGTTTTTGGGGTTAAAAGGTTTTGTATAATATGAAAATTACTTCCATTTAAAAGCGTTTGTTAATGAAGTGTTTTAGATCATTGAGCTAAATATTTGTTGATAATCATGCACCTCTATTACATTGGAATTTTTATAGCTCGGACAAGTTCAGGCAGACGTCACTTATGACCACGAACTACTCGTTCACCGTCTTACGAGTTTAGTATTAATTGTATAGTTTCGCCACTGGGAGCTTCATTGAGCTGTAAGTACCTAAGTACATCACTGGGATCATTTCGCACCGATACGCTTACGACGCTCGACAGTTGGTACTAAATATCAAAATTGGAAGGACGCGTTTTGGCACAATTTACTTTTGTTTAAAAATGGCACGAAACTATAATACTGATTGGAGACGTTACGTTCATTATACTCGCAAAGTAACTCGCAGACGAGACAGGCGAGGGGGCGGCGGCCGGCGTCCGCGACCGCGTTGAGTATGTTCATATTTATCAAATAAAATAATATAAAAATACAGAGCTGCGATGAGATTCATTGTACACACTCGGCGGAATAACTCAATCAATATATTGCCAACTATCGTGCACTATCTAGACTACAACACTATTACAAATCCAAGACAAATAATAATACGGGATTAGTTAGCGTTTTAAAGTTCAAACTAAATTATCTGAGATCTTCGCCTTATATTTAACTTTAAAAAAACGAAATGCGTATCTTTGCTTCCCGCTTCGGGCCACGTATTGCTTATCGAAAAAAAAATTCGACTCGACTTCGAGTCGATAGCGGAATACGCGTCGATACCCCGAATACAGTTTCGGTAGACCACGCGACGCGGCAAGAAATCTATAAATCCGAGAGGGTGTAGGAACTGTTAGAAAAAAATAAAAAGCTGCCAGCGCAGTACAACTTAAC
>DWPQ01001250.1:0-12776 GCA_018251795.1 Perichares adela | reverse complement strand
GTACATAAGTAGATACTATTATTGGTGGGGTTGGGTAGCATTAAATCAAATACTGTATTTTAGTCAGTTCATATTTTATTATTTCTTCAATATTCTTAGACTTTCTATCAACACTAGTAAATAACAGTGGAGTTCTTTACATCGTTTTCATACACAGTATCGTTGTCGTACATAGCTAAAAACATTATAAAAGCTCGGAAGAAGTAAAATTGGGAAACAAGGAAGAGCATTGATGAAAATTACAAATACTTAAATACTTTTTAAATATCTATGCCTAAATAAAACGAATGTAGTTCACATGTAAAAAGAAAGATAAAATAATGCTTCATACCTCAAATTATCTTAGCAACCACTCGGAGAAACCGTCAAAAATCAATAAACAATTTTGACATACGAGTTTCGTCTCATAAACATAGGTGTTTATTTTGCAATATGGAGATATTGCAAAAATTTAAGAAAAATGGTTTCTTTACTGCAGATTTATATCATTTGCTTGAAAAAAAGAAGATGGTTGATGTTTCTGAAGAGGTATGCTTTATTACAATTGTGATAGAATTCTAAGATCTGACTTAATCGGTTGGACTAATTAGGTTAATAAAAAAATCAATAATTTTAGATCATCCCATCACAGTATGCGAAAGAAATGAAAATGTCTACAACAGAACGCTTCCAAGCTCTAAACCGAATTGTTGTGGACAACATTTGCAGCACTACTGGGAGAAATAATAAAATTGTGCTCTCCTTTGCACCTGCGATATTAGTATTTCAGAATTTTAAGCCAAACGAAAAATGTGTGGGCAAATTTTGTGTAAAAAATATCAGCAAGGTAACACTATATTTATTTAATATCTTGAGAGACTCCATTAACCCTTATATAAAAGCCAATCTTTAGTGCTCTGCAGGATCCTCTTGAAGAATGGACGAGGTTATTGCGCCAGGAACCTACTATCCGAGGTCGCTTGGCTATGTATCTTTCAGTTTAATTCAAACGCTAATCGTTAATTCTACTCGTTTTTCACTTGCCTGGTTCCATTACCTAGTTTACTACTTTCCTAGAATCAATTGGGAATTCCTTTTTACGTTTCGGTTTGCAATTTCGGTGGCCACATAAATCAGATGACGCCTCTACTCGTTAATAAGCTATTGACGTGAAATCCCATTTAAAAAACCCACATAATTGTTAAACTTATTGCAGGCTCCCACATACTTAAACATGGTTTGGAAAGAGTCTTCATTTTTCTCCATAAAACCTTGCGTAGGGCAATTACTGTCGCGATTGGCTCCTGGAATCAGTATCACTTTTTCAGTTACTTTTTTACCAGTCCAGAGTGAAGATTACATTCATAAAGTAACATTCTATACTGACACTGATCAGTACATTTTACCGATCATAGGTAAGAATAGAAACTAATATAACTAAGAACAATCTCATGATCTTAGAAAACATCATACCAGGGAGTTGAATAAAGTAAATTTAATTGCGTAATCTACTGCACTAATGTTTCTAGCTATGGGTCCAAGACCTATACTCAATTTTCCTGATGAGATTTGTGTACCGAAGATACCGCTTAAGATAGAAAATCATGTCTTTGTAACTATTCATAATATTGGCGTAGTTTCCGCGGGATTTACTTTGAACACTAGATGGTAAGATTCTATAAAGTTTTCTTTGCTTTTGCTAATTCATAACTTACATTTTAACGCGAACTTTTTAAATACAGTCCATTCTCAGTGCAACCAAAATCAGCGTTTCTTCATCCAAATGAAAAAATAGAAGTGAAAGTGAAGTTTAAAACTATGCATCTAGGGGAAAATCAAGGGGCAATGTTTGCAGTATTTGAGACAGGTACATAATATGTAATCGTGTTATACTTTCGTATCAATTCACTCTCAAGCCAGTTTAATGTTTAAAATGGATTAATCAATTGAATTACTATTATTCCTCACGTGGTTTTCAGGCGAAAATTTTCGGATTAACTTACGTGGAACAACACACACAGTGAGCGTTGAAATGGAAAAACAGGTTGTCAGGTTTTTTGACACATACAATACAATGGTGCGGCAACAGACTTTTCTCATTACCAACAAGTCCGATCATCTTTTAACTTATATGTGTATGAAAAATGAAAGCGTTCTTTATGGTAACTGTTTTTATATACGTAACGTAACATTTAAATATGTACTTTTATTTTATATTTAAATATGTAAATGTATGTATAATAGTACACCACTAGTACCAGTGTTAATTTTCGGTAACTATTTTTTGTTACATTCAAAATGTTTAAAGACAATAAATAGGTGAAGGTATGAAATTGATTACAAGTCTGATAAAGTCAGTATTTGGAATGACTGTCAACCAATGCGGTCTGAAGCCGGACGAAAGTTGTGGATAATTGCATATAAACTCGCAGAAATGGCGTGAGATTAACAATGTTGTTTATGTTATTTCTTCATCAGATTTTGAAGACAAGGTTAAACTGGCAACGGCATACTATAACTTAAAAGAAGTTGAGTCAGCCAAGTCTACGAAACTGTTAGAATTTGATGTTGTAAGCAGTGATGAACACCAAAGAGTATATACAAGGATATTCTACGATGAAATACAAGCTCTGGTAGCTGACGAGACTCTACATTTTCAAAATATGCACTTTTCAGTTACTCCAATTGTTAGTGATTTGATACTTTTGTAATTATATTAATTTAATTAGCATAAATCGGTTGATTGATAGATCGTGTATATTGGGAAAGTGCAGTTCTCCAGGCACGATATGATTCTGACTGTATCTAAATATGTTTGATTTCTAACGAAAGGGCACCCTTTCCAGGAGAATTGCATCAAAAATGTTCCATTTCAATAATTACAAATAAGGATAACTTACAAAGTTCAACATAAAAATATTCCAGCTCATTCCAGGGATCTAACTTGGGACTTAGTAGCTCTTTAAAATCTTGGACCTTACCAATTAATAAGACTAAAGAAAGGTCATGAGATTGTTAATTAATTATAAGTATTCTAATATGAACAAAAGTTTTTTTTTTACAGGAAGGTAAATTGTGGCCTGGGAAAGCCACAGAAATAATTATAACATTTGCCCCTAAAGAGATAGGGGATTTTGAAGCGACATTATATTTAGATGTCGATGGAATAACAGATCGTGTACCGTTGAAGCTAGTCGGAACATCTTTACCTCCAACGATATCTTTGAATTTAGAAACTTTGGACATGGATTGTGTTTATATAAATAAAGTATATAATTATGAAGTAGTTGCAATTAACAAAGGTTTAAACTTTTATATTATCAATCAATTTTATTATTTATCTTTTATCTATCATATACTAACAAATAGTTTTATAGGGCACATCAATGGAGTAATAGTGTATAAAGACGTACCACCTTTATTTGGAAGCGTTATAACTTGCACTCCCCAAATGCATTGCTTACGTCCAGGGGAAAAGGAAATATTTGTAATTTCCTTTTGTAATTCTAACCAAGGACCTTATTTTGAAGAAATTAATTTTGTGATTCGTGACACACATGTGGTATTAAAATTGTATCTGAAGTAAGCTCTTTTAAAAATGTATAAAGTAACAGTCATTTTAATTTTATATCTGAGGAAACTTAAACAGAATTTTAATATTAATTTCAGAGGTGTCGTAATCTATCCAACCTTAACATTCAGTATACCATGCTTGGATTTCGGGATGGTTAGCGTAGGTAAAATATTATTTAGTTTTGGATAATTAACTTGAAGTAATTGCAATTGAAGTAAAAAAATACAAGTATTATTTATTGCACACCAATTTCAAGTTTATGTACAGTTATTCTTGGTACAGTGTATACAATAAGCGATCTCTACCAGACAACTTTACGGTAGAAAAAAACAACAAACATGATTGAATGTCAATTTTTAATTCCAAAATAATTACAGGAGTACCCAAAAGTTTGGAGGTGGACGTGTTAAATGAATCTATAGTGCATGTAAGTGGGTCGTTGAAAATATCGTCTGATGGTCCAGAAATAAGTAGCATCACATTAACTGACTATGCGGTGGCTGAGAAACCTAAACCACAAGTTCCTCAGTGGCCGAGAGAGTTTTGCATAGAGCCTGCTAAAATAAATATAGAGCCAGAATCTCGGATATCACTAAAGGTGATTTTTTTTTACGTATATATTTTTTAATGTAGCAAACACGTTTGAATATTTCTTTATTTATAATTATTATTAAGGGGCTTGAGATATAATATATCACTTATAATATTATTAAGGGATTAAAATAAGGATAAAGTAAAAAAAAATAGTTAATTGAGCAAAAGAGCCGTGGTGTAGAAAACGTACAGATTAAATTTGATGCCCAAATGCGAAACTTATTTGAGCGGTTTACGAAGCGATGAAGAATGAGCTATAAATTTAGTGTTACAATCATATAACAATATAACGAAGTGTAGAGTACAACTGTTAGTCGTGTTTTCAGAGTTGAGTCGCATTATTATCTTGTTATGCTTTTGGCAAAGCACTTACTAATGTATTATTAGTTAGCTAATCTCGTCATATATATTATTGCTATCATGTGCTGGTGCTGCAAGGAGATAATTATAATTTATCTTGAATCGTTTTATATAAAAACTAGTGTACTTTGGCCTGCCCAGAAAAGCATCAAATTGATCAGAAAAATGTTTTTGTAGAATATTGTTATTATGTGTCTCATAAGGTTGAACCAGCGAACTCATTTAAGGGTTCAGGAACCCCATTTTCGACGTCCTTTTTTTGTAAAACGATTTAATTCCTGAAAAAAACTAAAAAAGGAATGGGATAAAAGTAGCCTATTTTCAATTCAAGACCTTCAAGTATCTCTATATGAAATTTCATCACCATCGGTTCATCGCTTTGGCCGAGATCACGTCACAGACAGACAGAGTTACTTTCGCATTTATAATATCAGTGTGGATGTTTTACAGGTCACATTGACTGCAAATTTGGTTAGAGCTAATCAGACGTCTTTGGAACTGGAATTAGAGAAATCAGACAGTCCGCCGATAACACTTCCTGTTACGTTTAACGCTATGGTTCCTGATATAACTCCAGCGTCTGACATCAATCTAAGAGCCGCCTTCTTAGATTTTGCATACCAACATGAGATTTATATCAACAGTAACGATTTCCAAGGATATTTTACTATTGAAGAATTAGAGGTTAATTTATCATATTATTTTAAGAAACATGTTAATTTAGTTACAAACTTACACGTTTTCATTGTGAGTATTTGTATGTTGGTTTAGGAAGAATCCACTTTGGAAGTCGAAGTCGATATAAAAGAAGGTATGATAGAACCGAATAGTACTCTATGTTTACCAATTAGTATCAAAACGAGTGTTCTTGGAATTCAGGAATATTTTATAAGGTAAATCTACAAAATATAAACTATGTATTACTTATGTATATATATAGTATAACAAGCGTCCCCTATTTAAACTCGCATACAACGCTTTTTTTAATTTAAAAATAGCCTATGTTCGTTCTAAGGCTCTAGACTATCTCTATACCAAAGTTTATTTAAAACGATCCATTAGGTTCGGAGCCTATTCAATACAAAGAAACAAACAGACGATTAAATCTTTCCTCTTATAATATTTGTATTGATGAACAGGTATGACAGTCACTAATACATTCTTTAGACAGTGTTTGATTTTTTATTATTTTTAAAAGGATGTATCTCTTCGGGTTGACGAATCCTGTAGAAATATGTCACATAACGGGCTGCGGTGTTCGTCCTATCGTCACATGTAGTCCCACTGCATTACATTGGGGACAAGTTAAGATACTGAACAGGACGTATAAAACTTTAACTTTACTGAATGATTCACCAGTCAAAGTCAACTTTAAAGCTTCACTGGTAAGGCAAAAAAAAAAATTGTGTGAGCTAAGTTACAAATGCAGCTGCACTTTTATTTTAAAGATTACACACAATCATTTGTTTAAGGTTAACCGTGATGGAAGATGGCATATAAATCCTACAGAAGGTTTTATTGAACCCGAATCCGAAACTGATTTGTTCATCACTCTGTATCTTATTGATGCCGACTCTTACACAAACAAAGCTATAATACAGCTGGAAAAAGTGAAAGACATTGTTCGTGTTTTTGATTTTATGATAATAACTTAATAATACTGTTTTTATCAAACAAAATAAGCTGTTATAATCGGTATCTTCTCAAAGAATTATAGCGTAGTATTTTGACTGTTGGTTTCTCATAGGAGAGAGCCTGTGTTCCAATCCTATATGCATTACTAATTTTCAAAGTTTGTATACGTATTTAAAAATTATACGTATTTAAAATTCACTTGTATTGATGATGGAAAACAATATCAGAAAAACTGAATACCTTAAAATTGTCCATAACGCCTTCATATGTTTTTAAAATCCGCGTGGCGGATTGTGGTCTTAGACCATTGTAAGTGGAGACCTGAGCCCAAATGGGACAATCATGGGGTTTAATGGGTCATTACCTTATTCTTTATTATGTTTGGAAGTTTGGAAAATTAAATATAAAAAAATAGTGTTAGTTAATATGCGTAATATGTTCTTGATTACTAACCTTAGTTTACGAATTCACAGCTTGTACCACTTTCCGCAACTGGTATAGGTACTAGTATACTAATTGGTGATCTAAGAGATAAAGTAAACATAGGAAGGCATTTTACGAAAATCCCGTTGAATCATAAGGTGATCATGGAGAATTGTGGTACAAGGATGCATGCCTTGGAATGGAGCGAACATTATAAAGCACCAAAAACGAAGCAGAGTACAACGTATGTGGAATTATTAAAATAAATTGATAATAATATGTTTATTAATATTCCTTTCCTATTCTAAATAATAATAATTATATTTAAAATATCTTGCAGAGGATTTTTTAATTTAGATCCTCGAGTATTTAAAATGGCAGCAGGCGAAAAGGCCGAATTAATTATAACTGGATTATCATATAAAGTAACCACTGTAAAAGAAATGTGGTATTTAGTAGGCAGTGTTGAAGGTATAAACAAGAAGGAATTGTTACTGGAGTGCCAAATAGTGGCTGAATTTGTCGATCCAAAAATAGAAGTATCAACAAGTATTTTAGACTTTCAGTATGACTTTGGACCTTATAGCGAATACTACAAGCTTACGGGTAATTGTAACTAAATTATTAATTTTACGATTTCTTGTAATTAATGTACTTATTAAGAATATTGTTGCAGATATCCTGACGATCAAAAACGTGTCGAAACTTCCATTAGATTTTGAAATAAGTGTAAAACCTCCGTTTGCTATAGTTCAGAAAAATTGCACTTATAAAATACCACCCCATGAACAGCATTTATGTGGATGTATTTGTTATAATGAGAATGATTTAAATTTAACAAATATCATAAATGACATTGGCCCACAAAGATCCAGACAATTCATAGATTATTTGACATTGAAACCAGTAGAACCAGCGAAAAAAAGTCCTTTTCATTTCTTCCAGGATATTAATAAGATAAAATTAGTTTTTAGTTTAACGCATTTAGTTGAAGAGAGACTAGAAGATCAAGAAGTAATGAAAATACAAATTTTATTTGATACAACAAAACATTTATCACTGAAGTCCCGTGTTTACTGCGATTTAATGAAAGTCAAATTCAAAGGACATAAAAACAAAGTAACGACTTATTCTTAAACAATTTAAAAAAAGGTAATCCTGTAACTAGATTATTTATAAAACGATCAACATTTATATTTCAGGATGCTATAAAGTTGTTAGGAAAAATTAATTTCCCAAATATATTTATTTGGTCACCGAAAGTAGATTTTCAATGCATACAAAATGGAAGTATAGAAAGCAGAACTATAAAAATTCAAAATGTTACACCACTTTTAGCGTGCTATAAATTCAATTGGAAGAAGTATGTTATATCCGCAACGGTGAGTTTGTAAGTAAAATAGAAAAAATATAAATATTTGTATTGTTGGTAATGTTCATTACGTTTTTTATAGGAGAGTATTTTACCAAAACCAGATCCAAGTATGAAGATACCTCAAACTTCAACGATGGACACAGAACCCAGTGGTAATCTTGACTTTCTGTTAATAGTCATGATATTGTTATATAAACTGAAACCCCAAATACAGCTGATCTATATTTAATCCCAGTTGCAGATCTCCATGAAATCATGCCATGCCGAACTCCGGCAGGGTCAACTGCTGACAAAATAATGGAATATGATTGTCTACCAAAAGAAATGGCATCTACTATACCAGAGCCAACTACAGTATATTCTATGACATTAGACGAAGAAGAAGATGATTTTGAATGTTTAAAGAAAAAGATAATGTCAAAAATTACACCAATGATTGATGCAGAATATGATACCCAGTTTGAATGGATGTCAAAGTTTGCACATGTTGCACAAAGATACTTGTGTATTAATGATATTTTACAACTTACACCTCATCGTGGATTATTAAAACCAAACGAAATTCAGTATATTCAAATTATATTTAGACCAAAGTTAAATATAAACGTCCGAGCAGTTCTGGAATGCGAAGTATTAGGAGGCCCATCTGAATCAATTATAGTTACAGGACAAAGTTCAGAGCTAATGTATAAAATTAATACTCAGAAAGTTAATTTTAAAATAAGGTCTTTTCACGAAAATGCCGTGGAAAATCTCATTATAACCAATACAGCACAATTACCTTTTGAATACAAAACGTATCTTAATGAACCTAATTTTGAGAATGGTCTCGATGGAAGCATTCTAAACATAATTCCCGAAGAAAAGTCCCTGGAACCAGAAGAAGAGTTGGAAATTAAAATAGAAGTAAATCCGGGAGTGACAGGATATTTTAACAGAGTCTTCACATTAGAAATAGGACACCTTCCTTTCATACCAATAGAAGTGTTTGGTTGGGGTGTTATTCCTCAAATTTATTTGTCCCTACCAAGACCAGAAATACATCAGGTATGTAAAAAAAGAGTAATTTCCACAATAATACAGTTTTAACTCGCAAATGGAATGTCATGTCTATAGCCATATTTATATTTATTAAATCGGTTCTATTTCTTTTCTTAAGCTCCCTCCGGAATTTGGTTACATGGCAATACCTGCATTAACAACAGAATATTTAGAGTCCATTAGTGAATTCTTGATGAAAGATATTACCGAACATTTAAATTCACCGATGACAGAAAAATGTTTCGAAGATGCAACTTTTAACCAAAATTGGCATATATGTTCAGCTTGGGTAAAATTTTAAAAATATGCAAGTGTTCTAGATTGCACGAAAATGTTTTATATTTATGAATTATATTTATGTTCTTACATAAATTTACTCGTATGTTTTAAGGATGGTTATCCGTCAACAATGGATATCGAACTAGCAATAGAAAGAATGTTATTGGTTAATCACGTCAAGAAACATCCTGAAATTCTAAATGTATATGCTACTACTACTAAAATGGGACCTATCTCAGGATTCGTTACCACACCATATGTTATTGATTATGGTGTGATAATCACAGGAAGTACGGTGAGAAAAATCTTAAATTGATGATTGTTCATACGTCTATTAGTGATCGTGTTTCAGAAGGACTTGACTGATTAAGTATTCACGCAATACATTTGTTTAGTTAAGCTACTCGATGGTTTCTAACTATACCAGGATCAGATAATGTTATGCCTGATAGTGTATGTAAAGTAAGCTCATAATGTCTTGTAGTGTATTTTAGGACGTATATTTGATGAATAATTTTTAATGTTTTTTTTATTTTAAAATATTTATTCTGTATTATGTTGTAGGTTCAGTGTACAGTGGAAATAATAAACTACGGACCAATTGCGTCAAAGTTACATTTTGCAAAAGGTACAAATGTTCCATCGTGGCTCGGATTAAAGTTGTGTGGGAAACTAGGGCCTGGTGAAAAAGGAAAATTGGACGTTACTTTTTCACCTACTGCGAATGATTTCACCGAGTTGGAACAAGACGTTGCTACATCGTTTAATTTGGAGGTAATTGTGATCAAAATCCATACACATCGGGATTTTTGCAAATTTATTTCCTATTTTCTCATGTCTCCAGGTACCTTATGGAGTAACGATTCCAGTACAGATTAAAGCTCTTTGTGCGGTCCCATATTTAGTATCTAATGTTGCTAATATTGACTTCGGCTCAGTGAGATGTGGCAACAAAGTAGTTTGTTCCATTCCATTAAAAAACGTGTAAGTATCTCAGCTTCAAATTACCTTTGAAAATTTAATTTTAACTGTTAGATATCTTTTGATAAATGGGCAATTGAATTTCAGTGGAAAGCCGACCTGTATTTGGTATGTTGCTCTAAGATTAAAAACTCCAGGTCCTAATCCTATGCTAGTGTTGGATACTGCGGGTAAATACGAACCCGGTGAAGGAGGTTGGCTAAGTATCGCTTTTAAACCTACTCTTGAGGTTAGTGTTTAATTTGATTTAATTGTTCTACTTAAAGTGAACTTCAATGTGTTTGTTGAGTAGATGTTCACATGATTCTTGTATTTACAGGGGGGTTATTTGTAAATTAGAAAATATTTTTGATAGTTTAATAAATATTGTCAATCTAATTAACTTCTATTTATTTACATTAGATGGCGTATGAAGGCCTTCTTTCATTCAGATTCCATATGAATCCTATCAGGCTGACAATACCCGTAATGGGGCAAGGTATATTACCGCACGTACACACTATAGGGCCAAAGATACTTTTCCCACCGACTCTGCCGTGGGCAAAAACTATCGATATGTACTTCGGCCTAACAAACCCTTGTCCATTTCCAATTGAATTGATAGTTGCGCACAGCGATGTGTAAGTGTAATATATTCATATTTTTAATGTTTCAATTAAATAGGAAGCAAATTAAACTAATTTTTAATTAATTCTTATGTTGTACAGCAATTGGAGAGAAGAAGAAGAAATGTATCAGTTACTCTATAAATATTATAATAAACCAGAAGAAATGCTAGTTCCAGCTATAAGACCAGGAACTGGCGTCCCGTGTGAAATAATTGGTTTCAATAAAAAATTTAAGGAACGCGTTAAAAAGTGCGTGTTGCATTTCTTTATAGTTCACTTAAAATTTCAATGTGTACTTATGAAATAAAAAATAAAATATTTTTGTTCAGGTGTATGGAGGATGAAGCTGCAGCAATGAAGTTGTCTGTGGGAAAGGGAGCAGCGCCAGCAAAGTAAATTTTTAATTAGATAATGATTAAACATGTATCAAACATAAATGATACGGGTACTCATGTTCTATATATTTATTCGCCGGTTTTCTGAGATAACTGTGGTCAATATATGCGATGGCGTGATGAAACTCTAGACAGCATGACATTTGACTCTAATACTAACTCTATGTTACAAATGGTTTGTTTTGAAAATCATATGATAGCACACTACAATTAATAACATTTTGCCACCTTAGATGATCTCAGATATCAGAGATGAGCTATTTAAAGCCATCGTATCTATTACACTTTTTTGGGTTGTTTCTATATATTTATTGTGTCTCGTGCTAGTCGTGGGATATAGTAGTGTTCCGTGGGGATGTATAATCATCTCACAAATTCAATTTTTTTTTATAGGAAGGCTAAAAGTCCCAAAACTCCAGCCGTAACAAAGGCGGCGCCGGCCAAGGAAACCGCAACGTCTCCAAAAAAATTTCGAACAGAAGCTGAAATTGTTGCCGGTATTTTTTTAACATTAATAAATTTGTTTTGATTTGATGTTTATGATATCAATGATGTATTGTCGACGCTGTAGATACCTCACATAGTTTAGTACTCATTACCCATTGATATGACGTTTGTTCTCGTGCGGATATAATTTCTAATACAACACGCAGCACGCGGTAGGTTCCAATCCTAGCAAATACCAGTTACCAAATTATCACTAGCTTTGATGAAGGAAAACTTCGCGTTATCGTGGATCACGGAAACCTGCATATTTGAGAGTTGTCCATAATGATCTCAAATAATGATGATGAAGATTATGATAATGCATCAACACCCAACTGGTGTTTATAGCTTCTATAAATTCTATAAACTCGTTACAATTTAATAATATAAATTATTGAATATGAGCAATTTGTGTTAAAAAAACGTTGTAGACATACACAAATAATTCAATGTCTTGGGTAATTATAACGTTTTACAGATGAAATGAAGGCAATGAAAGAAAATAACATTGACCCTCTCAAAGAATGTTTACACGTTTTTGATAGTATATCGGCAGAATCTTTAAGTGATAAACCATCCAAAGGGTTGATTTTGTTTTTCCATGGATCACCTTGTGAAGGTAAAGGAGCTTACTATAACACGTAGATACTAATAGTATTTTGCAAAAGAAGTACCTTAGTTTAATGGATTACAGTTTTTTTTTTACCAATTTATGACTATCAATGAGGTAAAACTTTGTATGCTCACAGAACTACAAGCTCAAGAAATTTCTTACGCTGTCGGGAAAAACTTAGGGTTGCCGACTGTAAATATTGATCTTTGCATTGTTGAAGCTTTATGCATTTGTAGTTGTCCTGCAAAAACAATTTTAGCAAGTGCCATCCATGAACTGTATTCTGTTTCACGAACACCAGCCAGTAAAATGGATTCCGATGGCAATGAAGAAGACACTGAAGGTACCCAAATATATAAATACTAGATGAAAACCCGGCTCCGCTCGGGTGAAATATGACTCATAATACGCATCTAGGTGTAAATTGTAGGTA
>DWPQ01001249.1:0-12780 GCA_018251795.1 Perichares adela | reverse complement strand
ACTAGTATTCCTTTAATTCGCGGGCTCATTAGGTCCACCCTAGTATATATAATGATATTTACCATTTCAATAAAAAAGTAAAAAAGTGAGGCTTTAATTCCAAATGTCAAAGGTCAAAAGTCCAAACCCAGTGTTGTCACTAACGGAGTATACAGGAAGCAATCTCATTTTTTCACCGCAACAGAATCAGGCGTCCTCAAAAGCTTACTACATATTACATTCATTATTGGAGGATATCGATGAAAATCTCCAACATCCAATCTCGCGGGGATCGCTGGCGGTTCACGTATTCTTGTAATTTCAGAGGCATAATTTTATTTATTAGAGTGTGCCCTCATCGGAGAGGCGAGAACACCCCATTTGCCGCTTCATTGACTTACAACGGCACTCCATAATACTCCGCACATATTTCTGTAGCGCCTCTCTCGCAAATGTTAGATCCCTCGCACCTCATTATATTGCGGATGACATTTAATAAAACATTATGGTTAGGTATCTGAAAAACGGCTTTCGATAACCGCCCCGACATGCCATAGACGTTCGGAAATCTATTCAGAAAACTCAGGCTACGCAGCACTTGTGACTTTTATATCACTCGTAGGATATTAAGTAATTTTGCTTGAAATATTTTGAGTTTATAATGTTATTTTATTGTTTTATCTTTTCCTTTATTTGTATATGTTTTTATGATAGTTGGCTTTTAAACTGTAATATTTTTTTTTAATAATAACATCATTAAAGATTCATTTATATCCGTTATTAAAATGTTTGTGGGACTTGATACCATTACCTCGACTATTGCTCCACATGATGCACTATGTGCAGGTGAGGTTAGTTTGGACTAAAGGATGGACTTCCATAAACCCCAACGTACAAAGCTTAACTTAACTGGCTCTCCGATATTGTAACAAAAATATATAAATTTACCAAACAATAAATAACGCTGAGTGTGATATTATTGGAACTCGCATTATAATTGAGTGCCTACTCACCGAAAGCCCACATTACCTCCGGATAGTTGACAAATTGCAGCCCATACTCGTGCCACCGCACAATTGTTTTAGCGTTCCTACCGATACCACATATGTATGAAACAAATAAAGTATTAAGCAGAATTGAATTCTGTTTATAATTAACTCGTGCGTAGGGCGGTAATAGCGATGGCATTCGCGAGGGTCAACTAAAATTGGTCCGTTTGGTAATGTATTGTACTCTGTTTTAGGTTTTAACTCATAAGTTACTCATATAATTTCATTAAATGCTATAATTAACAAAATTCTGTAGAATTTTTGTTACATTTATGGAGGGTTTTTTATTTATTTATTATTTCCCCACTAATTTTAGAGTTACCTATCTAATCTTACAGTATTTTAAGAAGCTATAGAAGTATTGCTAAATAAATTTCATTTGATCAGCTTGAAGTAGCCGGAAGTTGATCTATGATGCCTTTGGTGTGTAAGACATTTGAGGATTTTCCTACGCCGTGATTTACCAGACCTTCGAACGAGAATTGCTCGAAGCAGCTTCAATTGGTTTTCGCTTCTGTTTTACCTCTATTGGATACACAACACCAGGTACATAATTTCTTAGTTCTGTTAGATTTTCGGCAAATCATGAACCTGCCGCATGGTGACGTTTGCCCAGAATAGAAGAGCTAACAAGAACTGTTGACAAGAACTGTTTTTTCACAACAAGTGCAAAATGCAAAGCCTTAGTCTTTATTATCGACGATTGTAAATTAAGCGATAGTAAGACTACCTACTGTAAAATTCTTTACTTAGAGTATAATAAAGAGAACAAGGAAAACATTGTCAGAAAACTTAAAAGTTTTCCATAGATTTTTCAAAAGTGTTAGAAGTCTGTCGATCTGCTGTTCACCAGTGTAATGAGCATTAAAACCTCCGAATAAGGGAGAACAGCAGAGCTCATGTATGGAACAATTACGGATAGTGATAGAACAATGCTACTAATGATCAATCCTGTATTTGAGCGCTCTTCACAGCTTCAAAAAAAGATGGAAATGGTGCTATTCCGCAAAGTGAATACGGACGAACCTAACTTAAATTTAAGTTTTAACCCAACGAAACTTTTAACACAGCTGCCCCGCTCGGTATAGATAACTCGTTCAATACAATATGGTCACACGTTACAGAATAAATGTTTATAATACGTGCCTGCCGACTGGAAATAAAGCTTTAGGTTCGCGTGCATTGCAGCCAATACCGATTTTTGAAAACACCTGAGTCAATGCACAAATTCTCACCCTACCGTCATTTACAAGTACATGTGAATTTTTCCGCAGTACTGCTGTAGTTTTAAATGGGAATGCAGTGTCATTTGATATAAAGCGACTTGTGGATGTCCTTAACCAACCCCATTTGGGGTATACGGTGCTACATCCATTCTTCAGCTCGAGCTAACCTAACCTCACCTACACCCTGATGAACAACAGATGAGGTTATGACGCTAGATCCCTCCTGTTGGAGGTCGCTGGGTTCTGTACCACTCAGTATAATCCTGAAGGTCGTAGTGGAAGGATTTTTATCGCTAATGACTTCATAGCGTCTTCTAGAATCAACCGTGAAATATTTTGTAAGGACAGGATCGTCCGCTTCCTTTCATCTTTCCGCTTTTGGCGTCACTTACGTCCATGTGAGGGAATGACTACTTACCATCAGGTGGCCCGTCTGCTCATTGGCTTAACGCGCTGCTCTAGTTTGGAGCGTGAAACATCTCTTAGCAACTGTTATCAATAACCACAGCCATCTTCATTAAGGGTCCTTAACTTGTCGATGAGCACTTGTTTCAAGATCTACGAAATACCTCATAGATATGTTTACAAAAGGTTTTGTTGAACCCTTAAAGTGAAAAGTAGAGTTATTGTTCATAAAATAAAGACTATACGAGCGAGTAAATATGCTTAAAGCAGCTAGTATTTGATAAAGGACAAGCTGTTATTACAGCAAGAAATGCGCTCATGGAAATATTTCGCAATTGTTTCCGTGTTATTTCAAAATTAACTTTACTACGAGGTCTGTAGGTAAAATTATTAAATTGCCCCACTTTGAAGCCGATGCGGCTCCCTTTGGGGCGAAAAATAAAATATTAGTAAAGGCTTACGTACTTTTAAATTATGAGGTAATTTCATCAAGGGAGATTGCGGTACGTATTTTATTTTCCAACATCTCAAAGCCTGGCTTTCATCAAGACTGTAAGACGTAATGATTGTTATTATTTATAACTAATGACAAGTTAACAGGGCAGGATTTCACATTTATCAAAAATCCGTTTGTTACATCGTGATAGTGAATGTGTTAAAAAATATAACCATTTTCATATTTGTGGTTATGTTAAGCTATGGGGGGTATAAACATTTCATAATAGACATATTATATACTTTAAACACATCGATGATCGTTGGATAATAACTTCGGACATTTAAGTTTTGTATAAGTCAGAAGCCGTTTAACGAGCAGACAGGCCTTCTGATGGAAATGGTGAAAAATCTAGGATCTTTATACCAAAGTCATCAGTGACGGGTGGTCAATAAGAAAGTAGAGTCTGTAACTCTTCAACTGAAACAAGTAATAGTATTACACGATTAACTCTAGAAGGACCAAATGTCGGGGCTTGTTTATATGCAATGATAGCCCGTTGATAACTTGCACAATTATTTATTATATAATAGAAGAAACAAAATGTAATAGTTCTAATGTAATGATGGCTGCCGTGTCATTATTCTGTCAATAGCGAAGATTTTAAAAGAAGAAGAAAAGGTTTGTTCGTACGAACACCAAAGCCAAGACAGAAAGCTAAACAAACCCTAAATATCTGCATATTATTGGCTTTCGAACTCAGCAACTGAAACACATAAAAATGTTACACCGATTGATTCTAGAAGAAGTTTGCAAAGCCAAGGCAGAAAGCCAAACAAACCCTTCCGCCATGAGATCATAAACTAACGCTAATATTATTGTACTGAAGCAGGGTATTCGATCAAATTTTAAACCACTTCAATAATGTGGAGAAACCCTTGCTCTGCAGAGGACCACTAATGAATGGATGTTAAATTTGACTTATATCTACAATAGACTGCAGAAATGTCTTCATAAGGTACTTTTTACAGAAAGAAAAGACAAATGAAAAGACTAACCAAACCCATAAGTTTCTTAACATCGCAGACATTTTTATCATCGTAGTTCTGCTTCTACTTATTATATTCCTACTTAAACAGAAACCGATCAGAAAGTATAAAGCAAACGTTGAAAACACAGCAATAAAAGTTTCACAAGTTGTGGGAAGTTCAGTTCGTTTTATATTTCTGTGCGACCGCCTGACGGATTTTGATTTATCATTTTAATTTGGCGAGCGGCGAGGACGGCGCCGTGAGGTGTGCCGGGGACCCCTCGGGATTCCCTCGGACCCCTGCTTTAAATTTAAACTCATTATATTAAATCACTATCCGTTGTTACATCCAATACAATTATGTTTCAAAGCTTATCTCTCGCGCTAATGACGATTTGCGTGTTTATAAAATGTATCTATACAAACTACTTAAAAATCGAATTTATTTTATGAATTCCATTTTATTTTACAATGTTAGCCTGATGATAGGATTTAAATATTTACATATTTCGGCCACACATACATAGTTAAAACCAAATGAATAGTCAAAAGAAAAAGTACAAAAAATAGAGCCTTAACTTCAGTTTTTTTAATAACACCCTGTTTTCTGGTAATAAGTCACATTAACTATGTATTTACAGACTGCAGACTATAATTAATTTAAGTTAAGAGATACATCTCTTGTAATCCAACGAAGTTTATTAAACGTTATTATGTTTTATATATTACAATTTTATCGCTTTTATGTTTGAGGTAGACATCGTCTTAGACTCATAGAGCTGATCCCGCAAACATTGTATTGCTATATAAAAGACTTTCATCCCTTATTTCAATCCCTTACAACCCTTTTTTAGATTAAAACAATTGCCTATGTTCTTTTTCGGGCTCTAGACTATCTTTATACCAAATTTCATTAAAATCGGTCCAGTAGGCTGGGAATCTATTCATTACAAAGAAACAAACAAACAATCAAATCTCTCCTTTTTATAATATTAGTACAAATAAATTAGAGAAGCCATAGGCAGACCCGTGAGGACGAGTCTCCAACAAATAGTCAGAGAGGGAAGATGAGATAACTATACTTCTCTTTATCTAATACGCGCAAAAAAAAGAGACAGATATGCAGCCTAATTTACTTTCTCTTTTTTTCGATAAACACATTTTAGACTGGCTCCTTTCTAGCATACTAACTATGCTTATATGATCGATGAGATTTTTAATGTCTTCTATCGCCCCGTGAATGCCTTTAGCGCCCACAAGCGGGCGTTATTGCTCACTTTGAGAAAGACTGGTTTGACTAATAATATAAAAAATCGTCCGATAAGTCGTACTCGTTTCCTTCTTAAGATTTTACAATCTAAAGTCATTTGTCATATCATCAATAATTTATTCATAAGGTTTTAGTGTGAACTAATTCCTGACTTAGAATGTCTAAAGCTTTAATTCGCCTTGAACCCTAATATTTTACCACGAGAAGAATGTCCGGCTTCGCTCCGGTGAAATGTGGCATTTTCGGCATCATGTGTGTAATCCAAACAAAGAAGAACACTATGGCAACAAAAACACATAGCACAGACTATAACGTGGTATCGCTCAATGTTGACGGCAAGACGTTTCGTTTTACATATTATAGTTCTTTGTAATGTAACGCTTAAGTTAATCACTACTCAAGATGTCACCCGGTGTCAGTGACGTTTCACTATATTAGTCAATACGGCAACTGCGATTTTTCTGTCAGCACCATTAGAATTTAAAAAATACTCGATTTAAACGTATTTTGCAGATATATTATGTTGTCGACTGGAATTTTTTATTTTTTTATGTTTTATAATTCAGATAAGATTGCGATCGAGTCTACCGTACCCCGGCACGAAATTATTAATATAGAAAATTTATTCCTCTTTTGTTTTAAAGTGGTTGGAAACACATTAGTTGAAATAGGTAAACACCTTTTTAAATGTGTGGCGTGTAAATCGTGTCGTTGGCGACAAAGTGTACTCGTTTGAAAGAATTTTAATTATCAGTTTAACTCAATACGTTTCGAGCTGTAAATGTTATATGAATTTAAATGTTCCAATTATAAATATAATATGTTGTTTTACAAAATTAACTCGGTAATATTCACAATGCAATGTATTCAGGACAGTGGAATTTTAATCACTGAGTGATCAGTACTTTAATTTTATTACATTCCAGGGATTGTAGCAGATGAAACAGTAAAGTAAAATAAGTAAAAGCTGTTTAACCGTTGGTGTCTCGTGTCGAGGGCTTGTTTTGAAAACCTGCACGCCCCTTTGGGCGTCTTAGACTAATGCATAGTAAAATGCGACAGCGATGCGTAGAAATTGATGTTGGGCGTGGGCCCCCCTTATAACTCTGAGGTAGAAAAAAATATTTACAATCTATTCTCAAACTTATTGAATATACGTACAAAATTCCATAAAAATCAGTCCGGCCGTTTCGGAGGAGTTTGGCAATTAACACTGTGACATGATAACTATAAATATATAGATAGATAGGCTCCGAAGCTACTGGCCCGATTTGAAAATTCTTTTACCATAGGAGCCGACATTATCCCTGATGAACATAGGCTACTTTTGATCACGGAAAAGTGCTTAGGAAAAACAGGTAATAGTTACAAATGATTTACATAGCAAAACGATTAGAAACAACGATTATTGACTTGCTATGTGAGAAACAACAGGCGTTCGAATAACCGATCGTCGCTACATTTATATCGGAGTGAGCTAGTGTTTAATATAATGTAAGTTAACTAATGTGTGACACTGTAAGCTATTCCCATCCAGCTCGCGTTGGCAAAGATTAATTTGAAGCGCGCGTCTATCATTGATCGATACCACCAAGCCGTTGACCTCTATTCCGTCGCGATACGCGGCCCTTAAGGCTTTTAACGGCTTTCCCGATAGACGCTAAGCCAAGCTGTTGTCATTTTGCCAGTCTTTACGACCAGGCATGATAATAATTCTTAAAATGTATATCTACCCTAAATCTGACGTTAAACATAAATAAAGCAAAACCCGGATTAGAGTCTCGTTGGGGTATTCGCTTTGAATCCGGCTTCTACAATGACGTTTCGTTTTCGTAATTTATAATGTTAAGCACTTTTTGTTTATCTTTTTTATGTTAATACCTGACATGCTAATGAGGTGCGCTAATGAGAATGTAAAACTGTTTTAGAAGCTCCCTAGTAACGCTTTCGTTATAAAACTTATTGTGCACGCAGCCTTGCCCGCGTGGTAATCAGTGTGGCACCAAGTTTTTCCCGAATAAATCCCGATCCCGCAGGAATTCTAAAATAAGAAGTAGCCTAAGTTACATCTTATAACATCAGCTATCTTTCAGTGAAAGTCCCGTCTAATTAGTCCAGCAGTTCCAGAGATTACCCAGAACAAACAGACAGGTAGATAGACAGATAGACAGACAAACAAAAATTAAAGTTAAATAAATTTTGATATATGTACCGTGTATACACATAATTATGCATTTAGTTAAAAGCGGTTATTTTAATACTACTTACAGATACTCCAACTTTGCCTAATTGTACTTATAGATGTAAACATATCAACCGCAGCCAAAATAATTCTTACACATAAATTCAATGTTTACTCTATTTCATAGATTAGTCAGTTAGTTTTCATAGTTCTATGGATTAGAAAATTATTAATTATTTGGCTTACAAACAGAAAAGTATTCAAACTTTCTTAATAAACCTCTTAACAGAACTTCCATGCTAAGTTTTATCTCTCATCCCCCGGAAATAGATAACTTCCCGAAATACAAAGTAACTTAATATTTAAAGCAGAGTTTTAACTTCATCTTTGAGTGGCTTTCGCGTGACCGTTAAAGAGGGGTTGATTAGTTAAAATCCTAAATAATGAACTCTGTCTAAAATGCCTTGCATTCCTACACTATTCTGTATAAGACACCTCTTTCCAATATAACCTTAATAGCTTTACAATTACAAAAACTGTCTGGAAGACTTGTAAGCTCGATCACAATATATTATCTTGCACACATAAAATATTTTGTCTACGCTTATTTACTTAAGTTTTTCATCTTATATGAACTTGTGTGTACGCAGTCATAAACTTCTAGAGGTTTGCAAAAGATACATTAATACTTAATACTAAAATATTACTAATTCTTAAAACGCGAGCCAACTTAGGTAATATCTTCAACTTCCAATAAGAACTTGCATTAATTAACAGGGGTCGATTCTAGGGCCTGTCGATCCCCAAAATCAGTTTTCGTTTATGTCGGTCCCTGGAAACCGAATTCGACCCCAAGGGTCCGATATCGACCACTGTGGGAATCCCTGCTCCAAATTATACGAGAATTCAACCCCTTTACAATTGTATTATTAGTATGTATTTCAAAACCAATCACTGTAATAGTTGTAAGTGATACGAAATTAAAACTACTAACGAATAACAACGCTATTCATCTACTAGGATACCATCACAATCCATTATTGTCACTGCTGGGCCACTGTTGGGCCACTTTTGGGCCTCTGCAAGGCTCGGGTCTTCTATGAAAGAAAAAAATATATATATATAAAAAAGATGGCCATAATCTATCATGCTAGCCAATTCCGGATTAGCAGAATTCACACACCATCCACAGAAGAATGGACAGAGGCTGCAGACAATGAGAAGAAAAAAGAAAGAAAAAGAAGTTAAGAGAAAGGAAAATAGGAAAGGGCCATCATGACGTAACGACCTGGAAGAACACTCGTGGAAGTTGTTTTAGTCCTAGCAAGTGGGACATGTCAAGAGGCGGAAGTTTGAAGGAAGCTTTTCCTCCCAGAAGGAGGAAAAAAGCTTCATATTATCTGACCTCGCATTCATTCATAACAATTATAAGAAGATTGTTTATGAAAAGGTATAGAAATGATGCATTTCTTCCGCTAAGCTTCGCAAAGGACATCAGAGTCCATAATTAATTATTAATAATTTCGCCGTCAAGGCAACCACTCCAAGCATAGCGTAAATAAAAATGCCAGAAGGAGAGTGACACTCAAATTGTGCCTACATTAAATGATAGGCTGTGAGGCTTATAGTGAATATTTGTTAATGTCTCGCGGCGGTGTATATACGTAAGATAAACTATGAATAATATAACTCAGAATTTACGTAAGCGAGAGCAGATCTTCATATTTGGAAGTACATATTCTTCCTTTTTCTGTTTTTGATTTATTTATAACATCCTACACGGTCAAGACCTTTCATAGGAACAACCTAGCATCATAGTGGCATTCGTTATACAGCAGGTTACACCACGATTAGGGAAGGGTTATTTCTCATGTATCTATGGGGCGCTTTATACTAAAAAGAAAGACTTAATACAAGAACTTAAAAAAAAAATTATGTAGGTCATATGACTTAACTTACAGCCAAGGAAATATTAAAATTTACGCTTTTTTTTTAAAGTATACTATAAAATAAAACCTACACTCTTAAACCTTCTGCGGTTGTTTTACTACGTCTCCCGTTATTATGATAATGCATATTTTATTCTTCCATGCGACAGCAGGGATGTCAGTAATGTTTTTGTAGTAATTAAATATCAACACATGATATATGATTTGTACCTTTCAGTGGATTGTATTTTTGTATAGGTGTGTGTACTGTGTAGTGGTCATAACCCCTTAAGGGGCTAAGGGGCACCAACCATCCTTGAGTCCAAACCCACCTCTCCTATTCGTGGTTCTCTTGCTGAATAATGGACAAGGAAATGGCGTTAAGCGCCTATCCAGGTCGTTAAGCTCCGTAACTATCTCTTCAGTCGTACACTCTTGTCAGATTAGTCGTGGTCTTGTGACGATGCTGGAAATAGTACATGCAATGTGCCTGTGCAATGGGTCTCCTCAGCGTCACGGTAGCATTGGACTATGAACCTCTTTGTCACAGCTTTTATCGTGTCTGTCCAGCGCGCAGGTGCACGACTACGTGATCGCTTGCCTTCTACTTGACCCTGAACAACGATTCGTTCCATGGAGTGTTGGTTTCGGACTATGCGTAAACATTATCCGAAGTATCTGGGGATTCTGACTTGGCTTAAATGTTGGGATTATAGAGACATATTACCCCATCCGCGGCCGATTAGGTTCCACCATAGGCAGAGCAGTATGACTTGAGTGCAATGGAGAACCCATTACGCCCCAAAAACCAATAAACTAAAAACTCATTTGCGCCTTCAGACCTAAAAAAACTGAAAGTTACTGAAATGTTTGGGGCAAGCGAAGCGATGAAGATGTAACCTTTTGTGAAACTTTGCCTTTGTGTCGCCGTTCTTTACACTTGTAGTTTTTTTGGGAGCTTGAGTTTCCAATTAGAAGGCAGCTAATGACGATGTCTGCACAATTTTGGTTGTCTAGACCTTTTGTGTCGAGCAGAGCACAGGAAAGAAATGAAAAAGAGGGAGATGGAATAATGTACTCAGGTGAAATTGTATCACGCGTTTCGGTTAAGTTTCGGAGAGTAACATAATAATAAATCAATTTCAGATATGAGCATAATAACGACAATCTCATGATTTTGTCCTATTCCATCATAATTAGCGGTTTCCTTTTCTTAATTTTTGTCCTATTTTATTTTCTTTTCTCACGAATGATACCTTTCTAAGATAAAAGCGACATCAGAGCATTGTTTGTGGTTAAACAATATCAGAGCCCTAAAAACTATAAAATAGCGAGACGCGAAAATTCTGGAACGTGCCGCGGTTGATAATATGGGATAGCTAGGACTGGCGGCATGCCAGGAATTGGAAACAAGGCCAGTGGTCTACTGAGATATTGTAGCGGTCTGGATATTATTTATACTAATAATAAAGACCTAAATTATGTATGTATATAATGTTTGTTATGTCAATTATCTATAAAATTTATTCGATTGGTATTTGAAGCAGTAAAAAACCTGGCAGGACCGAGAAACGTGGAGAGCTTGTCGAAGGCTAACTACTTCGGTACATCATGGTATGGTATATCTTATGGTATATCATGGTATATAACGTTGGATGTAACATATTACGCGGTGCGCCTTTTTTGTAAGGGAGGGATGGGGGGGGGGTTCTAGCAGATACCCGACCTTTCTGATGAAATGGTTATGTAGAATTTTTACTCCCTGCTGAACAACGGGCGAGATTGTGGTACTAGGTCCCTCATATTCCAGAGCCAAGTTGACGACATGCAGGCGGGGCACCGGTGCGTTCTTAACAGAACCCCGAGCCTCGCCATATGCGTCGAAAGGATGCCGTGAGCGTCTTAGTGGTTAAAAGTCATACATAACCCGGAACCTCTTCCTATGGAGAGATTGGGTATTTTTGAAAGATTTCTCCCCCGTAAAAAAAGGATCATGTTGGTGGTTGCTGTGCTCTGTACCGACCAGCTTAACCCCGGAAGAGTAATTTATGGTGGTAGGGTATTTTTCCCCTGCCCGGTTTTCTATCTTGACTTACGACTCCTTTTAGAATCAATCAGTTACATCAAGTTAGTTAATCAAACAGTTACAGTGTCTTTTAAAGTAGAAGGAATTTGTGTATGCCGGCGAAAACTGATCTGAAGTTACTTGAGCTTTCTGAATTAAATTTTCGATTTATACTTCCGAAGTCCGAAAATTCTTACTCCTTACTAATATTATAAATGTGAAATTAACGCTGTTTGTATGTTACTCAATCACATGTAAAGCTACTGAACCGATTTAAATGTAATTAGGTTCAGAGATAGTTTAGAGCTTGAGAAAGAATCTAGGTCACTTTTAAATGCGTAAAAAGGGCGAAATAGGGGATGAAAGTTAGTATGTAAATTACTATCTTACACACTCTAGATTACTATCTTAGACTTTTTCCTAGATTTTCCTGGAGTTTCCGCGGGGTCGGAATTTACACGGGAAAACTTTGAGGCACACTGTTTTCCACCCTGGTGAATTCGCAGGCACAGCTAATAAATACATATTTTAGAGTGGCTTAAGTCAACAACCATGATTAATTAACCTATGGATTGTATCACAATTTATTGAAGTAGTAGTATTTTGGGTAATATCTGGCTCACTCGGTTGATTCGCGAAGCCCGGCTGCGGTTTACCTATCGCTTTGCCGCGGCGCGAATCTGCGGTGTGTCTGTAATGTGAGTCATGTTTTATGTCAATGTGATATACGTTCATTGGCTTTGTTTCATTAATTAAATGTTTGATTTAATGAATAGGGCAAATCATCCAGTGGTAACAGCTAACGAAGTTTTGGATTTTAATGTCCTGTATCTAAATAGAATTAGTTGTTCGTAGCTTCATCTGCTTGCATTTGCCGTATCGCTAAATGTTTTATGACAAAAAAGTACCCAAAAATTTTTTATACTAGAATGCTAACTAATTAAAAAAAATGGAAATTCATTCTAATTCACAACCTCTGTTTTAGTTTCTTAGGAGTGGTACGTAAAAAAAAGTATTGTTGAATATTATATTTTGTTTATTTTTGTTTACGATGTTTAATGTAGCTTTATTTTAATTAGAGTTGGAATTTATCATGAGTTACAAAAGTTAGTCAGAACAAAGTTCGTCTCATATAATACAGCTTATGATTAAAATAAATATTCATTATTTTTATTTCAGTGTTTGTACGGCTTCGTAAGAACATTTTCTT